>JACXGJ010000638.1:92086-113900 GCA_016801105.1 Esox niger
GTCAGAAGCGTCTTACCTGGGGGAAGGAGAAAATGAACTGGCTCAGTAGTCAAAAGTCTTCTCTTCAGATGAAAGTACATTTTTCATTTCATTTGGAAATCAAGGTGCCAGAGTCTGGAGGAAGGGTGGTGTGGCACAGAATCCATGTTGCTTGAAGTCCGGTGTGAAGATTCCACAGTCACTGATGATTTGGGGTGCCATGTCATCTGCTGGTGTTGGTCCACTGTGTTTTAAGTCTCCAGTCAATGCAACCACCTCTTTTCCCTGCTGGACTTGGCACCTGCCTACAGTGTCAAAACGACATGCAACTGTTTTACTGCCATAACACCTTGGCAGTGCCACAGGCTGACTGCCTCCATGCCATGCTTCATTAATGCAGTAACTCATACAAAATGACGCCAGACAAAGTATTGATTGAATAAATATTACATACTTAGGAAGCCTTTGCAGGTGTTTGAGATAATTAGCTGATCAGAGCTCTTCTCAGGTCAATATTATTCTAATATTTTGAGATACTCGTTTTTTTTTATTTCCATATAAGCTGTACTCAACAAGATTGAAACAAAAATTATGTGTAATTATTCTAGAATACAGCTCTGGAAAAAATTTAGACTGCTCCTTATTTTTCTTAAATCAGCATCTCTACATGTATGTCAGCCATAACTGAACCAAACCTAATTTAACAAGGAAGAGTATAAAACCACTGCTGTGGTAATCACTATTCTCCTGCAATCGGATCAGCTGGATGGCAAAAACAGTGCAAGTAGTACCTCAAAGGTAATTTGGAAAAAAAATACTATTCAGCATGACAAACGAGTTGAAAAGAAAAGCTTTGAGTGAGGAAAAGAAGGGTTCAATTCTGGCTTTACTGGCAGAGGGATACTGTGAGCGTCAGGTTGCTTCCATCCTAAAAATGTCAAAGATTGCTGTTCATAAGAACAAATCACACCCACTGTCAAATTTGTTGGAGGATCGGTGATAATCTGGGGATTCTTCAGCAAGGCTGGAATCGGGCAGATTTATCTTTGTGAAGGATACATGAATCAAGCCAATTACAAGGTTATGCTGGAAGAACGCTTGCTTCCTTCTGCTTTGACAATGTTCCCCAACTCTGAGAATTGTTTTTTCCAGACAGACTTTGCTCCATGCCACACAGCCAGGTTAATCATGGTGTGGATGGAAAACAACCAGATCAAGACCCTGTCATGACCAGCCCAATCTCCAGACCTGAACCCCATTGAACACTTCTGGGATTTGCTCAAGTATAAGAAGGATGGTCACACGTCATCAAACATAGCCGAGCTACTTGAATTTTTGTGCCAGGAGTGGCATAAAGTCACTCAACAGCAATGTGGCAGACTGGTGGAGGGCATGCCAAGACGCATGAAAGCTGTGAATAAAAAAAATATTCCCAACAAATATTGATTTCTGAACTCTTCTTAAGTTAAAACATTAATATTTAGTTGTTGAAAAATGAAATGGAATTTTGTTTTCTTTGCATTATTTGAAGTTTGAAAACAATGTATCTTTTTTGGTTATTTTCTACAAATAAATACTCTAAATTTGTATTTGGAATTTGGCAGTATTGTTGTCTCAACACATATCTATGAATAGTCAGTCCAGGGATAATGATAATTTTGCAGTGGTCTCTTTAGTTTTCCTAGAGCTGCATATGAAGGTGTCACTTCTTTATTTGAAAATATGAACTTTCCAAGATATTCTCTTCTTTTGAGATGTACCTGTGTATATTATTTGCATTTCTGTTGAACTAAAATGTTAATGAGTTTAGAAACTATAGGGTTTTAATGTTCGTGTCGATTTTATGTAGAAGGTGAAACGTAGTGGAGACACAGTGCAATCAACGCACTATGTACTGTCATTTTTAAATAGACTTGTGTAATTGTGAAGGTGTACTGTACTAAGACAACCATGGGGTGAAGAATTGAAACATTTGGTTTGGTGACCAAATTTACAGTGCTTTCAGAAATTTTTCAGAACCAATGAGATCTTCTGCATATGAAACTGTCTGATTGGATGGGGAGTATTAGTTAACTGCGTTCATTACGTCTCCCTGCAGGTGTTCAATTAGGTTCAAATCCGGGCTGGGTCATTCAAGGTCATTCTCAAATTACCACTCCTGATTTGGGTTGGTGTCATCCTGAAAAATTATCCTTTGCCCCGCACTGAGGTCCCGTGCACTCTGGATCAGGTTTTTTCATCTTTGTATTTTTCTCAGTTTGTCCTTCCCTTAATCCTGACCAGTTTCCCAGGACCTTCCACTGAATAGCATTCCCATAGCATGATGCTCCCCCACTGTGCTTCACAGTAAGGATGGTATTCACCAGATGTTACGAGCGTCATTCAGGCAAATTGTTTCTATCTTGGACAAGATAATATCAAGATAATATTTTTTTTCTCATGCTCTCATAGTGCTTTAGGCAGGATTTCGTATGTGATTTACTCAGTAGTGGGTTCTGTCTATCCACTCTCATAATGGCCTGACTGATGGAGTTCTGCAGAGAAACTCTGAATCTCTGTCAGAGTAGCCATTGGGTTCTTGGTCTTGTCTTTAAGGCTTCTTTCCTGATTACTTATTTTGGCTGGACTGCCAGCTTTAAAACTCTCCACCTAATCAGCTAGCAATGCTTAATACGAACTGTAGTCTATAAACTATTTTGTTACTATGTGCTTGATTTTATCTTCTAGAAGTAACACAAGCAGACTTGATTATTTTTTACTGCATGTTTAACAAATATATTTTTTTTAATTTCCTTGTCAAGTTGTATGTGATTACAGCTCAGATCGACCAGGCTAGGCCTGGTTACTGCTTTATTGTTCTGGTGATGCACTGCGAGTGTAGTGTGATGAGTCACCCCATGGACCTCAGGAATTTCAGTGGGTGAAAAAACAGTTTTCCATGATTGTGTTTCTTCACACGAGTATGACAGGTTATAACACGTTGTATTCGTTCAACATTAAATCAAGAAGCAGTCTCTAAACCTTTACTAACAGCATATCCAACTTGGTCGTTCTTATAATGGTTTGGTGCTTGTCTAGAAACTGTTATTACCCTCTTGTGTTATTACATGCTGAAGTATGCAAATAACTTTGAATGACACAATGTGTCATTTATCCCAGGGTTGTCTGGTGCCTACTGAATGCATACTTCATTCACTATTTGATTGTTCCTGTCATTGTACAATACATGCTTTGGCCAGTGCAGTGAGGGTAGAGCAAGGACGCTGTGACAGACAGTGAGTCCAGTTCCTGAAGAAGTTTTATTAAAACCAAGAATGCAAATACCCCCCCCCCCAAAACAAAGAACAAAGAACAAGCCAACAGTGTTGCAGGGCTGCTTCTCTGGCTCTCTGGGACTTTCCTTCCGGGGTCTGTGGTTCCTCTAGCTATGCAGTCTCATCGCAGTCTGTGAAGAAAGGGATAGGCCATTAGTCTGTAAGTTTGGGCTCCTACCTGCCTCTTCATGGCAAACACTGATTGACCTTCATGAGAGGCTGGTGGGGCTGGCCGTCAGAATGTTCCAGAACCTCTTCACTTTCCCCTGGCATTTTGGTCCTGGACCTCTACGTGCTGTGCACACTCTCTGTGGGTGTGTGATGCTGATAATACCGGCTTATAGAAATAAGAATCACTTATAGAAAAAAATCGATGTTTTTCTAATTAGCACAGCCATGGAGTGGTCAACTCCCTCTTTATGCTCTTGAACCATCAGTGGGTTCTTATATTGGCACGGTGCTCTTGGAAACTATTCTGTTTCACACAGATGGTTAGGGTCCAGTGACCGTTTTTGTGGGCGTTGACTGCCAAGATGATTTCTGAATGAACTACCCATGGACTAACTCTTTAGGAGGTATCCTTATACCTTAAAATCTCATGCTGAAGATTTCAGATGCAAGGCTTGTATCTGTCACTGATGTCAGGCTATTCCTTGCCAAACCTGTGTGTTGAGTTATGTTCTGAAGCTGTTGTTCATGTTTTGCCCCATATATGGGCTGCTATATTCAGCTGAGTGATGTGTAGACATAGCCTTGTAAGCTTATTACCTTTATGCTATAAAATCTAGTCTCAAATGTTGAAGCTTCTTATGAGACTGGCTCTGAAATAAAAACAAAACATTTGTGTAGTCAGACTGAAGAGGTGCAATTTGATGCATTGTGATTGCCATTTTGCGATCTTCATTCATATCAATCTGTCAAGCCATGGCCAGTATCTACAGCAGGGGCAGGCAACATGATTCAGACAATATTAATATTTTTTTTTACAGAGCAGATGGTTGGGGGCCCTCATCAAAATTATAATATTTTATGCACTGCAAATAACCATAGGTACAAAAAGAGGTTGAATTTGAAAATAACAATATAGCTTATGTATTTTTAAATGTGGTTTTACTTGAGTACAGATTCACAAAACTTTTTTCATCCATTCAACTTGAAAAAAGTTATAGTCAATGGAGAACGTTTCATTTTCTAATTGGGTCTATGACAATCAAAAATGGCAATAGGTTTGTTTAGAATTATTTTTTTTGAATTTGACAAGGATGGTTTGTAATCCCTTTGAAAGGTGTTGGAAAGACCAGAACAACATAAAGGATGATCAGATAATTATTGTATATAACCTTCTGATTAATCTCATTGATATGGAATGGGTTAGGCCAGGTGGTACGGTGCAGGAAAACAGAGGCTACAGACATTTCCAATTAGTGATATCCGCCAGCAATGGAAGCCAGATGTGTTATGTGATGACAGGAAGTTGATGCACAGCGCTCCTGAGGTAAACTCCAGAAAGCTAGTGTTCAATCACATTGGATTTTGTTGGCTTTGCGTAAGTCATAGGATCTGCTTGGTCACTGTACCCACCTCGCAACTGCTCAGAGAGAACCTGTCCCTAAAACATTTAGCTTTTTTTTCAGTTAAATGTGTTTGGTTGTGTAGGATTGTCTTTGTTATATGCAGAATGTGATTGTCGTGTCTAGGCAATTAATAATTGTGTCTGCTTCTAGGATGCCCTTCAAGATTGGACAACCAAAAAAGCAAATTGTTTCTAAAACCGTAAGTGTTCTTCACAGTAAATTTTTCATAAAAATAATTAAATTGTATTGTGAGTATACTTGGTGTTAAAGTCACAATTGTGGTGTGACATTTGTCTGTCCTGTGTAGGAAATCGCACAAGCCTCACATAGTGTTCAAGTCTCCAAATCACAGTTGTTTCAAAACTTAAGAGACTGCACTGACTTAGATTCTGCAGTGCTTCCAATAAGTGATTATCCTAAGGAGCCTGTACACAGCACATTCAGGAAACTGAACAATCCCTAATCTGGACCAAGTAGATTTTGTACTTGTTATAGTATGTCTTAGGGGTAATCATATGCTCCACTTAAGTGCTTAGGCTAAGTATCTGTATGTGGACTTCAAAGAAAACCATTCTAAAATGCAGTTGATTGATTGAAGGATTGATTACGAGTATGGGTTTAAATGAAGACTTGTGCTCACAAAATGGGCATTGTGCACTTGAGGTATGCTAACCACCAGCAAAGCATCAGACATGTTACTGCACCCTCATCCTCGACCTTGAGTCCGTGGGGTGCCAATTTGTTCAAACCATATGAGGGGCAGGTTGGCTGCCCTGAAGCATGGATGAGTGGGTGCCCTCCTTTGGGGAAAACCACTTCCACAGTAATCTGTCTGTCTGTGGCCCGGCAGTGGCGGGCAGTCAGAACAAGCTCCCAGGCAGCTTCCTCTGACATCCCAAGCCAGACCTAGGGAGTGGGCAACAGTTAGGGGGAGGGGGGGCCGTAGACGGCCCTCCTTCCACTGACAGACCGGCAGCTGTCTCCTTCCCACCCTCACTGTTTATTTGTATATACAGAAGCCAACACAGGAACCACTGCTACCTCCGTAACCAGCACTGGCCTGTTCAATCAGTTCAGTCTGATCTGAGAAAGAGCAGGGAGGAGAGGTGGAGGCTGTTAACCAGACCTTAAGACCTAACAGCATGCTGCAAATTAGAGGAACTAGAGTGACTGCTAATTGTCGAAGGACCAGGAGGGGCCATGTCTGTGCTGAAGTAGTTTTTTGGGCTTTCCAATTGTGCGGATATTCAGTATTCATCAAACACATTTCATGTTGAACAATGAGTTTTAATTTGTTTTTACAGGTTGAAAGAGACTTTGAACGAGAATATGAGAAGCTCCAAAAGTAAGTTTGTATTGCCACAAATGTTCTCATTTGAGATCTGTTTTCTACATCAATCCCATAAAGTATTTCTGATTTTCCCATTTCCCATTTTTTATTTGAGTAAAGATTTTGTATTTATTCATGGGCTTTAAGTGAAATAATCTTCAGGACCATTAGGTTCATTGCATAACTCAGACTGAAGAAATGAAAATGCAAAAATAATAATTTATCACATTTAAATCTGGTACTCCCCTCAATGTAGTTTACCATTTAATTACCATAGTCACAAGGAAATGCATTTGAAATTGGTTCTGGAGTTTTATAATAGTATGTTAGTTAATGGGGAAAATGTGGTCAACTTTAAAATGTATGTGTCAATTGGAGATATTTGGTTTACCCTGACAGTGACAGCCAACAGCTTAGCCAGTCATAGCTACCTCATATCAAATTATGATGCTAACCAATGTAGCACATACAAAATAAAATGTTGTCCACCAAGCTACCAAACTACTTTTGTGAATTATAATCTTCTAGATAACATTGAGTTTTCATAAGTAATGTTATGGTAGACTCCTATACAGCTCTGGAAAAATATAAGATACCACTTCTAATATTTCTAAACTCAGCATCTACACATGTATGGCACCCATTCCATTCCAGTATCTGTTAAAATTCCAATATCTGTTAAATTCCAAAACAGGCACACCACATTTTACTTAAAAAGGTACTGATTAGGTGATTACCTGAACCAGACTTAATTTAACAAGGAAATGTATAAAACCACTGCTGTGGTCATCATTATCCTCTTGCAATAGGACCAGCTGGATGGCACAAACAATGCAAGTAGTACCTCCAAAGCTAATTAGAATAAAAAATATACTATTTAGCATGACAAAATATTAGAAAAGTAGGTTTCAGTTCTGGCTTTACTGGCAGAGGGATACAGTGAGCGTCAGGTTGTTTCCATTCTGATTCCTTGGTAGTTAGTAGATTTCAGAGACAGCAGTTCATAACAACAAGGTCAAGAAACAGACATTGGGGACAACAAAGCTACAGACTGGCAGAGGGCGGAAACGGAAACCTCATTCGAATGTCACTTAATAACCGTAGGATGACATCAAGTGACCTACAAAAAGAATGGCAAACAGCAGCTGGGGTAATGTGTTTGGTGAGGACAGATCAAAACAGGCTCCTAGGGGCAGGGCTGGAGTTGTGCAAAGCTAGAAAAAAAGCCCTTCATCAATGAGGTGCAAAGTAGAGCCAGGCAGAAGTTTTCAAAAGACTGTTTGGACTGGACCGTAGAGGAATGGAGTATGTCAATCTCTGACAAGTCATATTTTCAGCTTCGCCCTGGTCGTCTAAAGGTTATACGGAGACTTGGAGAGGCCTACAAGCCACAGCATCTTGCACCCATTGTGAAATTTGGTGGAGGATCAGTGATAATCAGGGGATGCTTCAGCAAGGCTGAATCTGGCAGATTTCTTTGTGAAGGATGCATTAATCAAGACAATTACAAGGTTATGCTGGATCCAAACCTGCTATCTTCTTCTCTGTCAATGTTCCCCAACTCTTGAGAATTATTTTTTCAGCAGCACTATGCTCCATGCCACACAGCCAGGTCAATCAAGGTGTGGATGGAGCACCAGACCACCAGATCAAGACCCTGTCATGGTCAGCCCAATCTCCAGACCTGAACCCCATTGATAACCTTCGGATTTTGATCAAGAGGAAGATGATGGTCACAAGCCATCAAATAAAGCCGAGCTACTTGAAGTTTTGTGCCAGGAGTGGCATAAAGTCACCCAACAGCAATGTGACAGACTGGTGGAGAGCATGCCAAGACGCATGAAAACTGTCATAAGAATTCTGGGTAATTCCACCAAATATAGATTTCTGAACTCTTCCTAAGTTCAATCACCTGATCTCAACCCGATCGCACATGCATGAGCTTAAGGCAAAAGGTCCCACAAAGAAATAACTGAAGACAGCTGCAGAAAAGGCCTGGCAAAGCATCACAAAGTAGATGTACATGCATTCCAGACTTCAGGTAGTAATTGCCTGCAAAGGATTCTCAACACTAGATAGGGATGAGCCAAGACTATGTTACAAAACTATGGTGCATGGATTTTGAACGGCTTACATGGAGGCTACACTACAGCCATCATTCAGTGTTTTCATCTGCCATCAAACATATAGGAATGCCTCATTTCAAATTAGTGACTGCTGCTACACTCGTTGCGTCACATCCAGTGGCAGTGTCCAGAAATCACAGAACGCTGAGGTTAAATTCTTGCCGGCCGACGCATGCGCTCATTCTGTCTTGTGAATTGAAATAAGAAATACATTTTTGGGGGTGGATTTAGTGTATTAATTAAAATTTAAAACAAATAATTATATAGGGGAAAATATCAGATTTGTAGCATGTTTATTTCGGCTCTTTGGCATTTTGGCATTACTTTTTTTTTTGGAAGATGCCACAGGTCAGCAGACACACCAACCCTGTGCGACTGATCATTGGAAAGAATTAAAGTATATAGGTTTTTGAATGTCCCAATTGACCCCTTATGATGACATTACTGTGAAGCAGCAACTTAATTGTGAAAAACATCGATATTTTACAAAAGAATGTACGTTCTTCCTCTTCTCAATTCTCTTCTATCAAATACATTTTCTGGATCTTAAATTATATTTGTTAAGGTCTTTAAAGGTCTTAAGCATTTCATTTGACTTAAAAAATGGTGCAAGAACCCTGATTTAAAATGTATACACATTTTACTTTTTCACTTAGATTGCCTTTTAAATTTTCTTTCAGAATATAATGGCATTCCATGTCCAACATTTTGACATTTGAGGGGAAATAAGACCATAACTCAGTTTAATCTATTTCATCATACAGTGCCTCCCACCATAAACCTGCCTTTCCTAATCCAAAAGCAGTATTTGTTAACCTGAGTTTAGCTCCTGGTTCTATACTCCTATGCCATTTTACAACAGCAGCTGGGAGTATAGAAAGCATTAGTACTGGTGGCAGTATAGGGAAAACTGTTGGATGACAGGACAGAGGAGCAGCAGCTGGTCCAGCAGGCCTCCATTAACACTTAGTAAAAACAGACCTCTGGCTCACCTGGCCCACATCCAAAAGAGCCCTCTTTAGCCCTCACACTCTTCCTTTCTCGTCAGATCACAGATTGGAGAATGGAGATGAAATGCAAAAAGTGCTGTTGTGTTTTTAGTCAGCCTTTCCTCCCCCACCCTTAATGAAACCCTTAAAACTGATGTGATGGCAGTCTCCTGGGAGTTGCTAAACAGCACCTCGTTTCTCTTAATTGATATAATGAACGGCACATGATTCAGCCTCCATAGTCTCATAATTGCCACTTTAACACCCATAATTTAAATGAATGTGGAGGGATGATTGAAGACATTTATGCTTTATGCAAGAATTAAGTCAACAGGAACAAGTAGCCTAATCCTAGTGTTTTTAATTGACAAAAGGGAAATTGTGTTTTATTTGACATCAATGCAGTTTGTAATTGTATTGAATGCCCAAGTTTATAGGCGCTTTGATTGGTGTTTATGGATGGCATGGAAGTTCAATTGAGACATCCCAATAATAGTGTCAGTGAATCTTTTGTATAAAACTTCAAAAACGCTCCTGCCATCTTTTACACTCACCTTTACCTAACACTATTGCATCTGTTTTAATTTTCCTAATCACTAAATGTCTGTTCCATTGCATATTTAAGTCTTACCAATCGTTGTGTCAAAGAAAGTTGGTATGTTTAAGTGTCTTGTCTACTTTGGTCTTGGCATCTGCACACAGTTAACAAATACATCGTCTGTAGATAATATTATCAATAATTAATAGAAAAAAACACCAAGTGCCTGTGAACTTTTACCTAGGAATCATGCACTAGATTTTATGATTTAATGTTGTAAGAAAAGAAAAATCCAAATGTATTTAACTGTTTTTACAACTGATCAATATAAGTCCATAATATCGTGAAAAGTAAAAAGTGAAAAGTTAAATCTACAAATTGCTAATTTTTTTTATTGCTACGTGGGGTCGTCAGGACTTCAGAATCACCGCTTCACATCAATTCCCATTGAGCCAGACATTGTCTTTAGACCACAGTGACCCTGGGAAGTACAGTGGGGAGAATAAGTGTTTGATACACTGCTGATTTTGTAGGTTTTCCTACTTACAAAGCATGTAGAGGTCTGTAATTTTTACCATAGGTACACTTCAACTGTGAGAGATGGAATCTAAAACAAAAATGTTATAATTAATTTGCATTTTATTGCATTACTTAAGTATTTGATCACCTACCAACCAGTAAGAATTCCGTCTCTCACAGACCTGTTCGGTTTTTTTTAAGAAGCCCTCCTGTTCTCCACTCTACCTGTATTAACTGCAACTGTTTGAACTCGTTACCTGTATAAAAGACACCTGTCCACACACTCAATCAAACAGACTCCAACTTCTCCACAATGGCCAAGAGCAGAGAGCTGTGTAAAGACATCAGGGGTATAAGTGTAGACCTGCGCAAGGCTGGGATGGGCTACAGGACAATAGGCAAGCAGCTTGGTGAGAAGGCAGCAACTGTTAGTGCAATTATTACAAAATGGAAGAAGTTCAAGATGACGGTCAATCTCCCTGTGTCTGGGGCTCCATGCAAGATCTCACCTCGTGGGGCATCAATGATCATGAGGAAGGTGAGGGATCAGCCCACAACTACACGGCAGGACCTGGTCAATGACCTGATGGGAGCTGGCACCACAGTCTCAAAGAAACCCATAAGTAACACACTCTGCCGTCATAGATTAAAATCCTGCAGCACACGCAAGTTCCCAGCATTTCCAGGCCCATCTGAAGTTTGCCAATGACCATCTGGATGATCCAGAAGAGGAATGGGAGAAGGTCATGTGGTCTGATGAGACAAAAAGAGGTTTTGGTCTAAACTCCACTCGCCGTGTTAGGAGGAAGAAGAAGGATGAGTACAACCCCAAGAACACCATCCCAACCGTGAAGCATGGAGGTGGAAACATCATTCTTTGGGCATGCTTTTCTGCAAATGGGACAGGATGACTGCACCGTATTTAGGGAAGGATGATGGGGCCATGTATCGCGAGATCTTGGCCAACAACCTCCTTTCCTCAGTAAGAGCATTGAAGATGGGTAATGGCTGGGTCCTCCAGCATGACAACGACCCGAAACACACTGCCCCGAAATCTGAAGGATCTGGAGAAGGTCTATATGGAGGAGTGGGCCAAAATCCATGCTGCAGTGTGTGCAATCCTGGTCAAGAACTACAGGAACTATGATCTCTGTAATTGCAAACAAAGGTTTCTGTACCAAATATTAAGTTCTGCTTTTCTGATGCAATAAAATGCAAATCAATTATTTAAAAATCATGCAAATGTGATTTTCTGGATTTTTGTTTTAGATTCTGTCTCTCACAGTTGAAGTGTACCTATGATAAAAATTACAGACCACTACATGCTTTGTAAGTAGTAAAACCTGCTAAATCAGCAGTGTATCAAATACTTGTTCTCCCCACTGCATCTGATCCATGTTTTTAATTTGGAAGGTGACTGGCAACCATTGATGTTTTCACTCAT
This sequence comes from Esox niger, assembly GCA_016801105.1. Classification (NCBI taxonomy): domain Eukaryota; kingdom Metazoa; phylum Chordata; class Actinopteri; order Esociformes; family Esocidae; genus Esox; species Esox niger. The sequence goes on from JACXGJ010000638.1 coordinate 103,900, forward strand.
ATACACGATAAAAACAAGTAATGTTTATCAAAATAAAACGTGTAGTGTCAAAGTAAGCTGAACTGGAATATACATTAATACGATTTAAGCGTGCCATTTATTGTGGCACTCATTTTTTTATAAAAATGTTATGTAATTTGTCAGAGCATATAAGCGGAGCCAGCCGAGAAGAGTGAATGTCTCTTACTGAGTGTGTGACAGACAATCCCTTGTTAAATAGCGTACTGGTTATAGTCGGCGGACTTCCATACAGACGGACCTGTGTTCGAGCATCGACACGGCCAAAACAAATTATGCATTAGGGTAGACAAAAACTTTGTGGCTACAACCTTCAGTAGCTATGTCATATTATGCCTAAAATTAAACAGATTATGCTTATAATTGAGAATATTTAACACAAGGCTTAATCGTGTCTTACTAGATATTCAAACTTGGCGTAATAGTAATGTGTGACAAAATGATCTAATGTCAAGAAGATATACAACACTCTGCCCATATGAACAAATTATGCATCAATATTATAGTAAGCCTAAAATACAACTGTTTACGGTTATATTGCGACTATTACTGGTGGATTTCAAAGTATGCATGCTTTTTGGGGTAATCCTATATCACCCTTGCGCAGTAAAAGACTAGCAAGCCCTGGAATCTTCGGGGAATCCCTCCGACACACGATATTTTTACCCGGTTTCAATTCCCCTCTGAGGTTCCTTTTATTGTCTCAGAAATATGTATCCACTCTACTTTTCAGCTGTCGCAAAACTATATATATCCACTCTGTAATACCATGAATCTCATATATTTAAGAGAATAATTTCATTATTGATCCATTTATACTGTTATTGTTTTCTAAAGAAACAAACCAGCCATGGAGTGGTTGGAGTCATTGTTTTCGTTATAGATAGGCTGTCTAGCTATTAGCTAGCCATCTGCAGTAATCTTTGTACAAGTGTACACTTTAGTTCCATTAATAAACATTCTGTTGTCCATGTTATTTCAGCAAAATTGTAATGGCTGATGTATAAGTTGCATTCCTGCTGTTTAAATAGCATAATGGTTAAAGACAGTCTGCCACATAGAAAACCGCAGATCGAAACCAGCCAGGGATAACAACATTCATCCCTTCTAATTACGGGCCAGCTGAACTAGGCTTGTCTGGTTCCTTTTCTGGTTCTTCTCAATGGAAGGTTAGATTAATATATTTTGAATTTAAGATCAAGCTGATAACATCTTTTCACAGCCTTATGTTTGTAATATACCTAGGATGCCAATACGCGTGGATGGCACTAAAATACTTTTCACCAAGAACAAATTTGGTTGTCTTTGTTGGATTATCTTATCATGAATAACATGTTGAAAGCACTCATCCTGCTTCCATCACACATGTTATGATAACATTTTCACACAACATTAACATTTTAGTATACAACATGAAATGATTGAGATTGGAAAAAGTATTCACACCATTTTCTATTTCTAAATGTTCAGGTGATATTCTTAAGCCTGTATGTTTGTTAAATATTATAGTAATATTATATAATGGAAACCTGGGTGTTCAAATGAAAGCACGTTTGATACTTAATGTTTTTCCAAAGTTATGCAACAGTGCCCGTCACGTGTCTCCATTATGAAACGTTTCCACCTTGCACCAAATAACTGGTTGTGCCACCTTAGCGACAATGACTTGAAAATGTTTTCTGTACTTATGGTTCAATCTCTCACAAGGCAGTGGTTGAATGTTAGCCCATCCTTTGAGCATGACCTGCTTGTTTCAGGTCCTCACATTGCATGCTTCAATTGGGTTTAGGTCTGGGCAATGACTGGTATGGGCCATTCCGACACTATATTTGTTGCTTTTCAGCCATTCCTATGCAGACTTGTGTGTTTTGGATCAGCTTCTGGATGCATTTCCCAGTTCCCATTAAGCTCATCGGCAGAACTCCCAACATTCTATTTAAAATGTCTGTCATACAGTGAATTCATGGTTCGTTCAATTATGGCAAAATGTCACTGTCCAGAGAGGTAGTATAGCGTCTTCAAGACACTGATAGCATTGTGGTTGTTCAATGACGAGGTCCTTTGGAATGCTGTGTTTTAGTTAGGAATAATGCGTCTCATGTCGGCTGTAGTATTATTTTTGAAAAGGTTGTGTTTCAGAAAGTAGATCGACTGCTGTCAAGGAGAACCTGTTTTCTTCATAGGGTTGCAAGGACAGAAAAAATGGCTTGTCGGAAGCTGCCCTCATAGAGGTGGGATGACTGATAGACCTGAGGCAGCAGAATGAAGAGCTTTGGTAGAATTGTGGGGTTAAAGAGGGGACATTCCCCTTACTGCTCCATTGTACATCCATGCTAATATATGAAGCCAGTGGGGTGTGCCGAGGAGTGGGTTGAAATGGTCGAACTTTTGAACAATTGAGCAGTTCGTTCTTGTGATCAGATGTGTCAGCCAAGCATGCGCAAATGCTTGTCACCACACTGCATGTCACCAATGGCTTACAGTGTATACGGTAGCAAATAGATCTGAGCGGAGAACAATGAGGGTCACGTTATGCAGTGCTAAAAGCCTCCGTGAAATAGGTGAGCAGTCTTGGTTGAGTGACATGTTTTGAAGCCTGACAGGGTCAAGGAGATCATTACGAGAGAGTACAGGATAGTTTGCCAGAGACAGCATAACAAAGTGTTTTGGAATCGAAAGAATGAAGAGATATTGAGCTGTGGTTTGTGACGCCAGGTAGCTCAACCAGGCCCTAAAGTTAACTTTTTGGTTTGACAGCCACCGAGGCAGGTAGATTCAAACAATAACAGTCAGTCACAATTATTTTTACCAGCCAACCTCCCCCTCCTCTAATACTCTGTAAAACTAAAAAACAGGGCTAATGCTGTAATACCATAAAAGGAATACATGTATTTAAACTTTTATGGGATATTGATTAATTTACCAAAGTTTTTTTAACTTAAGTCTAAGCCAAAGTATAATTAATGAGACATGTTCAGCTACCTCGTTAATGACCGAATGTTAACAAGGTAATGAAGACAACCGCAGTTTTGCATCTGTGGGAGATTTTTAGGGTGTCATTCACTCACTTGATCCTGAATTTTGCAAAATAATTTTACGTATTATCTAGTAGTTGGTGTTTAAATTCAGTCAACAATGTTCTTGTGCTATATGTTGCAAATTGCATTTACTCATACTTGACTTGTATTGTGTGCCCCAAAAAATTAAGTAAATGGTGCAGGTTGTCAGGTGGCTCAAGATCCCTAGTTGCAGGATTTCCTCTGGAGAGAGTAAGGGAAAAGTGGTTCATGCATCGACAGTTCATTGTGTAACATTACACCCAATAGGCTAAGTGAATGAGAAGCAGATGTCATTAACCTTCTTTTCAAAGTGATTGACACATTTGTTTGAGGTGACATTCTTCATGCCAGGCAACAATACTGCCGTTTGACCAGTATGCTGCTTGATTGGCCTGCTGTGATCCGGTGGCCTGGGTTGCCTTTTGCGGGGCACATGAACTGCTGCACATGGGTGCAAATTCAACACACTGCTCTTTCTGCTTCTGAAGGGACTGGATAGTACTCCCACAGTAATTGAAGACAGCCTGGGAGATATGAAAACCCCTCTTGTGGACAGGCGACATAAACAGAAATGGGACTGTATATCTTTCACAAAAGAATGTTTTGGGCCTCAGACAAATCCTAAATTGGCAGGTGTTTGTCTTCGATATTTTGGAAGGGGAATGGGGATATGGCCCATAGACTTGCTGATTATTTTGATAGAGGTTTTGTTCTGGTTTCAGCATCATCTCTCAACAATTATGGACGCAGAACTTGATTGAGAACCTAACCCAATACACAAGACATTAGTTTGGGATAACTGAGATTACTTCCCTTTATTCCTGATAGTGATTAGAACATTGAAAAAAATCTCCATTTGCAAGTTACAGTTGAACTAGGCTGTAGGGAATGTATACAGTTTTTAAAGTAAATGGTTCTAGTTAATAGGATGCAGTACTAGACAATAAAATATTTTTAAAAGGTATATGTATCACTCCAAAATAGATTAAGACCAGAATATAGGTTACATATCATCTTAGCGTAGAACAGACGGCATCTAGCTATAGATGCAGCACAAGTTACTGTTTACCTTTTCACTAAACTTAATGGACACAGTAGTCCCTTTTTACCATCCCTCTCAGCCAGTCTGTCTACCATATCCGATCTGCCGATTACAAACACGATCCTACTATCAGTTTGATCTGTGGATGCCTAAATGTACTTGGACAGATTCTTATCCAATTGTTAACTGTATCTTGTGTTATTGTTACATAAATACAATGAAAAAAGTCCTTTCTTTGACAGGTTGGAAGATCAGACAAAGAAGCTCCACAAAGATATGAAGAAGAGCACTGAGGCTGATATAGGTATGTTCTTGAACACATTATACATTTTGGCCTTTCCGTTGTTGGAATAATTGTTTTAGATTTTCATTATATTTTATCATTATTCATTTCTGAATTTAGTTGTTTCTTAACACAAATTATGAGGCACCAACTGTGATAGATCCTTTTAAGGGTTCCCTTGAAAATAATGTTTTAGCTCATGTGTTTTATATGGTCAATACTCTGAAATACGTATACTTAACGGTGCATTTCACCCTGGTGGCAGCATACTTGGTTTGTATCATGTTTGTGAGGTTTTTAGGTCTTTGCAATTTGTTTCATACTTAATTGGTGAAGAGCTTTGATCGCTAAACTATCCACTTTATAACGTCAGAAGAAGACCTGATCTGAAAAATAAATGTTGTCATGTTTTCTTTCATTTAACCAAGTTCAACTTGGAGTTGTGGGCATTCTTGTTTAATAGAGCCATTGGATGTCTTTCTTTTATGTTCCTAGCAGCAAATAAATTGATAAATGTACAAGGCAGCATTTGTTCTAATTTCTAAAAGACTACTACTTTGGTGGGGAGCTACTACTTGCTCGGGCATAGTGGGTACTGCTAGCTAGCTAACTATTGCAACTTTACATTATTCAAAGTAACGGCCATAATTTAAGGGCTGTACCTTTGGTGATATCTAGGTTTCTTCCTTAAGTTCCTCGATGTTCTGAATCAATATCATGTTGCTGGTTCTATAGGCTTTCATACTGGGAAAAGGGACTTATATCGGTTTTCAGAGACAAATTGTCATATGATGTTGCTCCTTCTCGGTCCTACTAGATCTGGAATTAATTAGCAAGGTACATTGTGTTTGTATCCTTTTGGGTTGAGACAGGTGTCTGTATACATTTGGGTTGAGACCGGTGTCTGCCGGATGGCTCACCAAAAGGGTTAATATTCCCCCTACTTTATCTCCTTCATGTATAACATGTTACCTGTTTAATGTCTTGCTTTATCTAAAATCATGATTAACACCTAGTGGCATTTGTCTATGTATCATTGGTGGTTCTCTGACATTTTTGTGAAGAGAGGTCTGTTCTGCAGCCATTCTACTGGCACCATAGTTCAAAGCCCCCCTTCCCCCCACAAACCACTCATCAGTCTGTTATCAGGAAGTTATAGTGTGTCTTATGCTTTTACTAATGCTTTTGAGGAATTTCTTTTTTTTCTCTGTCTCTCGCTTTAAGTGAGAAGAATTAGTTCAGCACCCGATAACACTGGATTTCCCACTGTACATTGTGTACACATCACCCATACGTCAATAACTTGTCTTGTTCCATGACTCAGATTCATTCTCGGCATACTTTCACTGATACTTGAAATGTTGCTGCCTGTCAGGTTTTTTCAGAGACATTTTTTGCAGTACTGGAAACATTTTGGATATGAGTTTTTTTTCAGCAGCACATAAATTAAAGCAATATTCTGAAGATTTTTCCCTTCATAGGTTTTAGGTTTTATACAGTTTTACCATTGCTGTTAATAGGAAATGTCCTTATTTATTGGATATTTTATAGAACATGTGCCTGGTAGCTACTATTTGGTTGCTAAGAGAAGGATGGTTAAGAGGGGCATTTTAAACTTTTTTTGCACAATAGGGGCAATAAGTAGAAGAGTGGCTGCGCCCCAATGAGCCACAAATAAAAATCCACCATCTCTCTCCCCAAAAAATGGGGATGATGCCTCATGAAAGATGTCTCATTTTAATTAATGGATCCCATCTGTTGCACAGGTCCTTTTCTTCCCCAACTGCCACCTAACGAAGAGTGGACCTGTCTACACAACATTTTAGCACAATGTGCTCCACAAAGCTTTTCATGACAGTGATCATTTGTCTTGTCTATTTAAATGAAAACAAAATTGAGGCAAGTGTCCATTAGCCCATCAAATTTTTTTGAGCCTAGAAATTTCATTCCCCTAGCAAAGTAATTTTTGGTTTACAAGCAGATAATCTGAATTAAGTAATATATCCAATGACATATAAACAATGTTGATGTTACTTGACTAAGGTTGAGCACACTGAAATACAACAGTAACAATGTCTGTACCTTGTCAGTCAGTTCCACATAGGCAACTTTTGTAAATTAATTGCAAGAACACCAAACCAGAAACATGCATACTGTATCATCTATTAACTGTTAATTACCCAATGCTAAGAATGAGACCTAAATTGAATTTGACTCTTTTTTCTTTACTTCTCATCCTATCAACTTCTTTGCATGTCCCTAGTGCTGTTTATTCATTTTGATGGTGAAGCCAGGATCAGATATACACTCTGTGTCTAAGATAAAGTGGCAGGAGTGCAGATTAACAGTAATTGGCGTTGGCACTGTAGAAACATTTGCACAGATTTTCAGTGCCTTTGTGAATATTCATCACAGCAACTGAGCCCACCTGTGCTGCTGCTGCTCTATCCACTTTTCCTATTAGCTTGTTTTATAAAAAGCTCTTATGTTTGAACTCTACTCCCTGGGTCAAATGCCCACCATGTTAGTCCTGCCATGGCTGCTTACCTCTGCAACTAGTTGTGCACACCAAGCCTGCCTGGGCCAAAAAGTAAAACCAGGCCAACAATTAATAATGCAGATTTGATGTTGGCATGGTAATGTTTCTCCCTTACTCACTCCCTCTTCCTTTCCTCACCATTTGTTTCTGTTCCGTTAGAGGGGGTGAATTTTTATTTATTTTTCTCTACTAGAGAAATTGGTGGCAATTGCCCTGTGTTTATACTTTCCTCTTTGTTGTGTCTTTTTCATTCACCTGTATAGGTTGTCCCAGACTGACAAGGTTTTAAAAATCCATATTTCCTAGTCCTGCTCAAACTCTTTCCCAATTATCTCTCTTTGATTTGTTAATTTGGTACCCAATTATTTGTAGAAATGCTTATGGTTTGCTTGGTACAATAGAGCTGCATATTTGCCTCATTTATAATGTATTTTTATGAGCTGAGAGTTTATTACCGTAGGCCGAAGTGACCAAGTCACATTCAATCATGGCTAAGAAAAATTTAAAATGGTCATTCTAGCAACTTGGCAACATGAGGAGAATGGCTTTGGCTTTCCACCAGGATAGTGAGTCAACGCAAGTGTTCGTAATTGTGCACAATACACATTTAGCTACAAAATACCCGTTTTGTAATGATTTTTTTTCATCACGGTGTGAAAATTGTACTCAAATCGTATAATAGATTTTTTTTTTGTCAATGAATTCTCTCACACAATTCCATGCCATTTAGCCTCCCAAGTGTCGTGGCAGTCCAACGCACTACATCCTAGTGCCAACGATTCAGTAGACACTTAGTTAAAAATGTGGTAATGGAGTCTTCTTTGGGTGTCATAGGGATACAGGGGGTGAACTGGCAGACCATGGTCTTATACTTGTTTCTTGAAATGACAGGGTTATTGTTGACGCTCCAATGATTTCAGATTATCCTGAATGAATCTTGAGTAATGGTTGTTATTGTGGTTGAGATTAGCATGTCTTCGGGGTAGGATTTTTGCCGCTCTTGTAACTTTCTCACTCATCTTTCGTCACAACTTTTCAGTATACGTTTTGCAAGTTCCTCAAAAATGTATTTTCATACCGTTAATCTCTATTGTGCACAAAATAACCTCAAATGTAACTAAAAGCAAACTGCAAATGCAACAATTTTATGGATTACTTCATACACTGTCCTTTCTTTCATCTGTCAAGATAGTTAATAGTGGCTGTTTGTGTCTCTTAGCCATGTCCAAAGCAGCAGTGAAGATCTCAGGGGACCTGCTCAGTAACCCACTGTGTGAACAGGACCAGGCTTTCTTGGACTCCATGACTGCTCTGGACACAGCCATGAAGAGGATGGACTCCTTCAACCAGGAGAAGGTCAGTGTCGAGCCTGTCTTTCTTCCACAGCCTCTGTCTAGAATTTTCCTGGTGGGGTAAAATTGCAAAAACCCAAGAGCAACATGACACTGGCATGAAAAATTGCATTGTATTCTGCATTCTGACAGCCATGCTTCATGTGCGGTTCTCTCGTCAAACATAGAAAGTGCAAAAACCAAAAAGGTTTTGTTTGCCTAAGTGTATTTTCATCTTCGTCAATATTACGTAACATGTGAACGCAAAGAAAAAATAACTCACTCGATTTCTTTCTTTTCTTCTTTTGAAAGGGGTCTATAGCACCACACTGGTCTATTAGGTGCTCATCATTGTCAAATATCAGAAAGCTATAGCTCTGAAACATTTATGACTCAAATGGGACTAGTGTTTGAAATATCTGTACCTAAAATAGATTTACTTGGAATGCTGTTTCTTAGGGATCTTTGGAATCTGTTCTCTGTATGTACTTTCCTAGTCCCATCTAGATTGTCAACTGTGTACTAAATTAATTAGATTAAAGTCATTTGTGCCAGGTATTGAACCACTGCATGTGTTTCAGCATGGCATTGCAATGTGAGGTGTCTCTGTTAAGGGGGAGTCACACAGGGAATCACACTGATCTTCACGAATGCAGAAAGATGGATACAGTGCGTAATCACCACCTCCTTTCAAAATGTTCACCTTTGGTTGCCTCACAGCCTGAAATTAAAACACATAAAATCTTACATTTTGTTTACACGCAGTAACCCACATTTCCACAAAACTTTTTAATTAATTCTTGGTGGAAACACATTTTGCTTGAATTACAGCCCTGAGTCTCTGAATATGCTTCTACTAACTTTGCACAGCTATGTAGACTATGCAGTATTTGCCCATTCATCCTTGGAAATTCTTTCAGGTTCAGTCAAATAACACGATTACCACTCGTTCAAGTCATTTCACAGATTCTTGGGGCTCTGACTAGGTCACTCAAGGACATTCACCTTCTTGTCCATCAGCAACTGTGTGGTTACTTGGACAATGTGCTTTGGGTCATTGTCACATGGAAATGTGTATCATCTTCTCATTTTTAAAGAGGAGTCTTGCTACCCACCCATGGAGGCCAGATTTGTGCAGTGCTTGTGGAATTGTTTGGAGGGATGGCCTGATCTATGCAAGGTCTGGATGAGTTGTGAATGTCAGTTTTGATTTATTTGCCTTTCCCAATATTGATAGATTACATTGGTTTAACATTTTACACTATGTTGATACCCCAGTGAAAAAGGAAGCCATTGAAGGCCGCAATCCAGTTCATATGACTACATAAAACATTGAAAATGTTAACCCAAATGTAATTTTTCTTGTCTTCTTTTAAAATAATAATCCTTAGGGAGTGCTTATAGCAACTGTTGTTTTTTTCATACAGACTTTTTATAGTTGTAACTGGGCTTTGTGGTCAGCAGCTAGTGACCTGTGGTCTGCAGCTGGTGACCTGTGGTCTGCAGCTAGTGACCTGTGGTCTGCAGCTAGTGACCTGTGGTCTGCAGCTGGTGACCTGTGGTCTGCAGCTGGTGACCTGTGGTCTGCAGCTGGTGACCTGTGGTCTGCAGCTGGTGACCTGTGGTCTGCAGCTGGTGACCTGTGGTCTGCAGCTGGTGACCTGTGGTCTGCAGCTGGTGACCTGTGGTCTGCAGCTGGTGACCTGTGGTCTGCAGCTGGTGACCTGTG
>JACXGJ010000639.1:0-24174 GCA_016801105.1 Esox niger
ATACCTCACAAAGGACACTACTAACAGGACTTAAGGAACAGAGTGGGGCGGATGAACAAAAACACAGGTGAAACTAATGAAGACTAGTACAGGAAATCAGGCTACGTTCAAGAGCAAAGAAACAACGTAACAAAACAAAAACACACAGGCGAACCCAACCCTCACATCATTGAACAGTACAACGAAATGCAGTTAGCATTTTATTTATATATATATATATATATATATATATATATATATATATATATATATATATATGAATACCCATCCACAATCCATTTTCAATGCTCTGGTTGAGGGAAGGAGGTTCTCACCCAAGATTTGAGGGTACATGTCCCTGTCCATCGTCCCTTTGATGCGGTGAAGTGGTCCTGTCCCCTTAGCAGAAAAACACCCCCAAAGCATAATGATTCCACCTCCATGTTTAACAGTGGGGATGGTGTTCTTGGGGTCATAGGGGTCATACCTCCTCCTCCAATCACGGTGAGTTGAGTTGATGCCAAAGAGCTAAATTTTGGTCTCATTTGACCACACCACTTTCACCCATTTCTTCTCTGAATCAATCAGATGTTCATTGGCAAACATCAGACGGGCCTGTACATGTGTGTTCTTGAGCAGGGGGACCTTGTGGGCGGTGCAGGATTTCAGACCTTCACGGCATAGTGTGTTATCAATTGTTTTCTTGGTGACTATGGTCCCAGCTGCCTTGAGATCACTGACAACATCCTCCCGTGTAGTTCTGGGCCGATTCCTCAACGTTCTCATGATCATTGCAACTCCACGAGGTAAGATCTTGCATGGATCCCCAGATCAAAGGAGATTGACAGTTTTGTGTTTCTTCCATTTGCGAATAATCGCACCAGCCTTGTGCAGGTCTACAATCTTGTCCCAGACATCCTTGGACAGCTATTTGGCCTTTGCCATGGTGGAGAGTTTTGAATGTGATTGACTGATTGCTTCTGTGGACAGGTGTCTTATATACCCTATATACGAGCACACTCCCTTTAAGAGTGTGCTCGTAATCTCAGCTCATTACCTGTATAAAAGACACCTGGGAGCCAAAAATCTTTGTAATTGAGGGGATCAAATACTTATTTCCCTTATTGAATTGAAAATCAATTAATAGCATTTTTGACATGCGTATAACCATTATAGACTGATAATTTCTCTGTCAGTGGGCAAACGTACAAAATCAGCAGCGGATTAAATACTTTTTTTCTTCACTGTAAATATTCTTGTGAGCAAAATTTAGGACCATCTGAAAAGGGAATCCGCAATGACGCACCGATTTTGTAGTCTATTTACATGGAAAAAAGGATATTGTATTGATATTGTAGCTTATTCATGAACAAACGATGCATGTGCTTAAACTACAAGTCTGGACCAATGCACTAACGATTCAATAATGCTTTTTGTAGCCTATTCCACTCAATACGGAGTTATTTAAAAAATAAAAAACTCCTCGGTTTAGGCCTTGTGGATCTTTTGTTCATCTGGTTGCCTTTTCACTATGGATTAAGTGTAATTGTCTTTTTTGTGGCTTTAATACAGTTTTCAAGTTTGGAGATTCATTTTACTGTTAGCATTTTGTCCTTCAAATTTTTTGTAGGTCCTGTGATAATATCGTTATGTGAAATCATTTAGCCACGATAATCGTATATTGAAAATCTGATATCGTCACAGCCCTACATACTACAAGTATCTACTTTGCGAATGATGGTGAAAAATGTACTGTTTTGTATGAAGCAAACGAGTATGCCAGTATTGGGACCAATTGGGACATACTACTGCATCAGAAATGCAATAACATCCCGCCAAGTTTGAATATTTAGCTAGACACCATCAATCATTGTGTTAAACTGGTTAACATTTCTTATTAAGTTTACTTCCACTAAAAATGGCTTCTATGAACTGTATGGCTTTTATAAAGGTCTATGTATAAAAAGGGCTGTAATTCACCATTTATAGAGGTAAAACTCTTAATTTAATGCATGACATTTTAATTTAAAATGTTTTTAAAAAAATCCTTCCGATCGTTATTTTTAGAATGGTCAAAACACCTTTGCACACTCTTGGCAAACATCTTTTAAGCCAAGTCCCGACAAGCAATGGTTGTGTTTTTTATTGGCAGTTCTCTGTATTGAATGTTGTAGAAACTCAGTTTCTCAAAGTTTCTGATCTAACTTGTGCTTAATTTCGTCACTAATTCATTAGGATAACCCCTCACTTGTTTATATTGATAACATTTTAGGCACAAATTGGAAGAAAAAATACAAAAACAAGCAAACACTAGGCCCTCTGTGGAATCAGTTTTACACCTACAGCTTTGTTCTGAAAAGTGAAAAGGTAAGTTTTGAGTGAGGCACTTGGTTCCTCACTCAAAACCTTCCTTTTCCACCTTTTTGGAAAGGAAAGAAGAAGGTGCAGTGGTTATTTTTTCCAGCACTGTATGTTCTAGACCAAGCATGGTCTAGGCTTGGTCTGGGACATAATAGACCAACTGGCGGCCCACGGGCTGTTTGCGGCCCCCACACCCTCTTCTTGCAGCCCTCAGATTAATTTAGAAAACAGTAAAAGGATATATATAAACAAAACAATAAATAAAAATATCATGTTTGACCCCCAAAAAATTTAAAGTTAGTATTAGAACCAAAATCTATGATGCAAACTAAACATGAAATATACCTGATCATTTTTTGCATTTTCCATATATAACAATAATTTCAGGGTCTTAGAAAGATGATGTGATTACTTTCTAAGTATAGCTTAGAGTGTACTGATGTTTGAGCCATAAAACACTTGATGATAGCTATTACAGAAGTCACTGTACAAGCCAAAATATGAAAGTAGTGAAACCAGCCAAAAAACATATAGTGTTCACAGGTTTAATAACACAGCAGCAAACACGCTTAATCCCGGTAAAGATGAATAGAGCACGAAAACGGCACATTGTTCAATATTTTTTTATTGCCCCTATGTATGTGAACTAGCATCAGACCTAGTTGTTTTAAAAGTATTTGTTAATAAGTTAATCTGCGGTCCCCTGATGACCGGCATATCAATTCTGTGGCCCCCACCACTATCCAGGTTGCCCAATCCTGTCCTAGATGATGAGTTTTGGGCATGTGCAAGAAATGCATTATGGAAAGAAATTCACAAATACATTTTTGCAATGCACACCTGTTACCTGAAATGCATTCCTGGTGTATACCTTATGAAGCTGTTAGAATGCTAAATGTGAAAAGTGATTTGTCAAAAATTTATGATAAGAAGGATTTTTTAATTACAATTTCATGCATGTTTTATTACTGGGCCATTTGTTGCATCATTCAAGTTTCCACTTGGTGCAAGTGACCCTCTGGTTTTGGCCAGCAATGGGACCACTCAGGCCACATGTCAAGCAAGTGTGTACAGGGTTACAATTAAGGATTGATTTGAGATTCATTGAATGGCACCTGGACCTGAATGTGTGGAACAAAGTTGAATTTGTGGCCTCTACATAGTTCATCAGATATGTTTTTTATGGAAATGTTTTATGCACAAACTTAATTCAGTTCATTATTCATAACTTATCAATTGCATTTTCCAATGACAACCTATAGATTATAATTCTAAATGACACACCACAACACATTATAAAAAATTAATCAGTGAGGTGAGTTGGTATTATCAAATTGACCCTAATCAATCATTCACACAAAATTCATGTGGATAAACAATTTTACGTATACCCAGCGAAAAAACAGAAAGAAAAAGGAATGGCCTCTGAGATATAATGACCTTGCCACGTCTCCGTCTTGTGTTGATCCTTCCCCAGGCTTGTCACAGCTCCAGCGGTCTACGTAGCTGGCCTTTTAGTCGCCACTTTCCCATCCATCTTGAACGCACCCCGGTCTATACTGTTTCATTACTCACACCGGGTTCTTGTTCTCCAATCAATACATGTATAAATGTTCCCTGTTTACCCATGTTCTTGTATTAGGTATAGCGTTGTTTGGGTACAAATGGCATACAAGATGTGCAAATAAGGCAAATGAGGGTGTACTGTAGTAGGGTATCCTGAGCAACCATGATGCAGAGATAGCAGCACTAAGGTCCTCAAGGGGGATGTGTGTGTAACAACTGTAAAAATGCTAATACAGTGGCAATACTGAATCTGCAATGAGGCAAAGTGAATGTACAAGCTGCATGTTCAACTATAAGGCAGGGATAGCGGCGGTGAGGTTCCTGAGGTAGACCAGTTCCTGTAACCACTGTAAACTTCTATTATCAGGCTTTCCGAGGTAGTGTCAGAGTAGTACAAGGGAGTAGTGCAACAAGGTCCCTAAGAAATGGAGGGGGTAAGTTAACAGAGTTCACAGAGTTCTCTGGGTCATGGAGTTCAGCATAGGAACAGTGGATGGGAAGAAACTTTTCCTGAGCTTACTATTGCAAGATCAAAGAGACCTATACCACCTGCCTTGATGGTAGGAGGGCAAACAGTTTGTGGTATGGGTGTGAATGGTGTCTCATGATCCCGCGCACCCTGTGCAGACACTGTTTGCGCTGGAGGTCTGCATTGGCAAGAAACTGGACACCAGTATTGTGCTGGGCGGTTTTCACCGCACATTGTAGGGCCTTCCCATCAGCTATAGAGCAGTTGCTAAACCACATTGTGGCGCAGTTTGTCACTAATCACTAAGTGCTAGCCATAGGTAATCAAAATACGCCATGATGTGAGTTGAGAAAGACAAAACACAAAGTGATTCCAATCTCTGCAGTGTGACATGGCGTCATTGCTTCTGTGCATCATTTCAAATCTAGTGCGGTTGAGCGCAAAGCTAAAACAAAATAACTTGTATCACTGTCACAATACCTATGAACAGTACTTCATGTTTTACATAAACACATATGGTATGTGTTTCACATTCTCTGGTTACAGTGCAAACACTAGACTTATAGTGTGTATGAATGCTTTATCTGTATAATTTTGCCTGAACAGACACTTCAATGCACAGACCATAGTATTAATATTTGAGGTCATGCAGACACAATTTGACACAAATGCACACACCTGTCTTTCACATGGTCTTGTTTGCAAGTTTATAATTGGACAAACACATGGCAATTATAAAAACATGTTGAGCGCTTCGGCAAACAAGTGTTAACAGCAGTTCACCTCACTGCCCTTGACAGAGCAATTTTTGTTATTAAGACTGACTAGCTTCCGATGACCTCTAACAGCATGGCCATAATAGGCAAGAGAGCAGAGTGGAGCCTGATTGGCTCATTTCCTGTATACCTAGAACTGTATGTGTGAATGAGTATGTGTTTGTGCTAAAAGCTTTGAGCAAAGACGTGAGTCACTGATAGGTCAAATTGCCCGTCAGTGTGCTGCTTATGTCTTTGTGTGTGTATCAGCACCCGTGCTCTACATATTTCCTGCCAATCTTAGTCATAAGAGATCTTTGTCATAGCTTATGAGAGAAAGTTTTTTATTAGAGTTCCGATACAGGCTGAGGTGACTACGTAGCAGGTAAGGAGACTTAACACTGATAAGGTTTGAAATGTAAATAGCAGGTTAGTAGGATTAGGTTATCAAGACCAAAAGTGTTTTCCCATACTTGAAGAAATTTGGTCTAAAAACATCTAAAACATATGTTACAATTTAAATATTAATTCAGATGTACAGTGGGGAGAACAAGTATTTGATACACTGCTGATTTTGCAGGTTTTCCTACTTGCAAAGCATGTAGAGGTCTGTACTTTTTATCATAGGTACACTTCAACTGTGAGAGATGGGATCAAACATAACCCACCTGTTATAACAGGTCCAGGGTGATTATCAATCATTGTAAAACATCAAACAAGGACACATCAATGCAATCATAAATTACAGTCACCGGACATGCATTCAACATTCCGGAAGTCCTGCCCTAACACATGCATACAGGAAGTCCATATGTAACAGCGGAAGTCCTGCCCAGCAAACCGGATGTCCTGCACATCTGTCAAATCAATCTGGAAGCTCCGCCCACCAGGGTCATGAATCACCAAAGTGACAGAATGTACCCTACATTTACTACTGATGCTGCTGCCACTGAAGGAGAACCATCATGTCTGGAATGAATCCCCTCTGAGAGTTTGTAGCCCCGTAATTCATTAGGTTAATTTTATCATGGCGTCCTGCCATGAAATCTTCCATGTCACGTCTATAATTAAAACATTTTGTTCGACAAATGACAAATAATTTGTCGGGCTTTCTAAAGGATATTTAGCTCAATGTGTCACGACAGCAGGTAAGGATCCAGGGGCGGATTGGAGAGGTGAGGGAGAGAGACAAGCGGAGTGGTCAGGGACCGGCAGTAAGGTCAGTGAGGTGGTTAACATGACTAAGGCGAAGGCACAGGCGAGCGGTAGTCAGAATGGTCAAGGACGGGCAGTAGGTCGATACACGAGCGGGCGGCAGGAATACAGTCAGGGAGCAGGCAGAGTAGTTGGAGACAGGCAGTGGATCAGGACTTGGGTAGAGATCAGGCGTACGGGTAGAGCGCAGGCAGAATAGTCAGGGACGTGCGATGGGTCGGTACACGAAATATCGAGACGAGCGTAGGTCAAGAGCGAGATGTGGTATGTGAACATAAACCATTGATCCGGCAGGGGCGAGGTGACAGGGAGCTGTATAAATATGGTGTGCTGAAGGGGTGATTGGAAACAGGTGTGCACTGGCAACTCAGGGAAGCGAGCGCCTGCCTCTGTGCGCTCGCGGAGGTGGGGCGCGACACAATGTGCTATTTTCAGGATTGCGATTTAAGAAACACAGTACACATTATCATAATCAGAGCGAGTTGAATGAGAAGCACAGACTTCATTACTGCATTTGAAACAATAGTTGCTCACCCTGTGAGCAATGCGCACTAAACTAATTATTTCAGCAGGAAGGAGACAGATCAGGCCAGTCACCAGAGTGACACACGTTAAGGTACCTGTCATTTGTTTGACTATGTTAACTACTCAGTTAAAGCACAAATTATTCTCACCTCATCAAGATGTGTAGCTATCAGTATTGCTGCCAAAACTGTATCACTTGAACAATGATGTCTGGCCAAGCAAGTTTTGCTAGCTAACAGAACTTTTTTGCAGCCACCCTATTTTTTCATCCAACAATAATTGCAACATAAATGGATCTGGTTTTTATGTGATTTTTCTTTCTTAAGTTGTGTTTGTTTAAATCAGTTACGGTACAATGAAGCAAATGGAAATGTGTTTCTTTAACAGAGTTGTAGATGTCTGCATTGAGTCACTGCAAGATAGCTTTGAAACCTTAAGTGCGATTGAGAGCATGTTTGATGTTCTCACCAATTTTCCCAAGCTTACCCAAACCAAACATGAACAACAGTGTGCAAACCTCTGCAGCTCTCTCAGTGCTAATGACCAGTCAGACCTGAATGGAAATTACCTGGCTACAGAAATGCTAAATTTTCCAGACTTTCCAAAGGCACCCGTGACCATCCTTGAAATGTTGTCCTTCTTGAAAGAAAATAAGCTAAAATAAATATTCCCAAACCTGTGGGTGGCCCTCAAAATTGCTGCTACTGTTCCTGTTCCTGTCACAGTGGCTTCAGCAGAAAGATTCTCAAAATTGAAGCTCCTTAAACACTACCTCAGGTCCACAATGACACAAGACTGTCTCAAATGCCTTGCGATTTTTGAGAGATTATGGTATATGATTACTTGAGATAGTAGGATTGGTCACACTTGCTGTATTATTGTTAATGCTGGTGTCTGACACTGAATATGCAATATATGACTATGTACAGTTGTGCTCATAAATTTGCAGACCCTGGCAGAAATTGTAACATTCTGGAATTAATTTAGAAAATTGTTGACTGTTCCTTCAAAAAAACTATTTTATTTAGTTGTGATCATGATAACACAAATCACCCAAATGGCCCTGATCAAAAGTTGACATACCCTTGAATGTTTTGCCTTGGTACAGATACACAAAGCGACACACACAGGTGAAATGGCAATTAAAGGTAAATTTCCCACACCTGTGGCTTTTTAAATTGCAATTAGTGTCTGTGTATAAGTAGTCAATGACTTTGTTAGCTCTCAGGTGGATGCACTGAGCAGGCTAGATACTGAGCCATGGAGAGCAGAAAATAACTGTCAAAGGACCTGCTTAACAAGGTAATAGAGCTTTATAAAGAGGGAAAAGGATCTAAAAGTATTTCCAAAGCCTTGCAAATACAGTCAGTACTGTCCAATCACTTATTAAGAAGTGGAAAATTATGGGATCTCTTGTTAGCAAGCCAAGGTCAGATAGACCAAGAATGATTTCAGCCAAAACTGCCAAAAGAATAGTTTGGGATACAAAGAAAAACCCACAGGTAACCTTAGGAGAAATACAGGCTTCTCTGGAAAAAGATGATGTGGTTGTTTCAATGAGCACAATACGGTGATATTTCCAACAAAAACTTGCTGCATGGTCAAGTTGCCATAAAGAAGCTTTTACTGCACCAATGCCACAGAAGAAGCCCAGTTAAAAAATGCCCCAAACACCTTGACACACCTCACAGCTTCTGGCACACTGTAATTTGGAGTGATAGAGCAAAGACCAAAATAGTTTATGGTCACAACCTTAATCACTGTTTGGAGAGGGGTCAACAAGGCCTATAACATACAGAATACCATCCCCACTGTGAAGCATATTGGTGGCTCACTGATGTTTTGGGCATGTATGAGCTCTAAAGGCATGGGGAATCTTGGGAAAATGTATGAATGTTATCAGAAAATAATGGCAGGAATTTGCATTCTTCTGCACAACTGCTGCGTATGGGATGCTCTTGGAATTTCCAGCAAGACAATAACCGTAGTAGTAAAAGTAGTCTATATTCTGTCACTTTTTGGTGATTTATTACCCTAGTGGGCAGGGCTTCCAGGTTGATTTGGTAGGTGGGACTTCTGGTATGTGTGATGGAAATTTCATCGATAGACATGAAAGCTATTGAGAGGAAAATATATTCAGCTTGCACCTAACATTTGATTATACCAAAACAAAATATACTCATGTTGGGGAAATTACCAATGGCGATACAGGTCTGAATACTCAAATGTAACCTGTAGTAATAGGCTACTTGGTAGAGGCCATCTGCATGAAGGGGGGTCTGCCCCCCTTCCTACAGCTCAGGACTGTACCCACTGCTTGTAGGCCATGAAGGCCAAATGGGTTGTATAAAATGTTTATGAAACGCAGGTTTCCACTCAAAAACATCTGACATGGTCCTCAAACTAGCTGTACTAAGAGACGTCATGCTTTCAACTTAGCCGAAATCCCACATTAACTGATGGTTCAAAGTTATGAACCTACTCATCCAATATCGTCGCTGTTGGCAAAAAAATCACTCATCTTATCAACACAGTAACAGCATGATGGAAAAGAAGGAAAAACTCTCAGGACGATGTCAACAGAAAAACCGATGTATGGTATTATCAAAATCAAGGTAGTAATCCCCAGGATACTTCAATCAAAACCTCTAAATCCCAGCAATCTACCCCATTTGTCCATGCAACAATGTACCATTTCAGAAATTAAACTCCATTAATGAGTATCAGGCGCTAGTTTTAGAGCACAAGTATTATCTCAGTTATCATAGGTGAACAAAAACAAAGCGAAACTAAATTACTTAACCAAACCCAATTAAACATTTTAAACCGGACATCTAATTTTACGGGCTTTGGCTATTTGGGGAATAAATGCGATTTGGCTACTTTACTCTGTTGCAGGCTATGACTATATTGGATGTAAATCTAGTCTTCATGGGAAACAGCGTGTTTTCTAAACGTTAAAGACCATCCCCATGTGGAGTCTACATTCTACCACTTATAAAACATATAAGGAGGGAGAAAACAATATTTCAACTGTATGTAAGAAAACAGCGAGACCACATCCTACCAAAGTAGGAAAGCATCATTGTATAATTACCAATTTTTCACTTGGATTATAGTTAGGATATTATTCTGGTATTGAATCCTAAAGTATCAGGTGAACACCTCCACCAGTGCCAGCCACCCGCACACCACTGGAAGGCAAATTCTTTTTCGATAAGTCGGCACTGAGGCAAAGGCCGAAAGAGTGGGCCTCGCCAAATAATCACAGTAACGACGCAATGAATGCGTTCACCCAAGTGTACACAAAACAAAGCAAAACTTGGCAAATTAAAAAAAACTTCCAGGTTATAAACAATCTCGGTGAACAAGATCAAATATTCCACGAAGGAATACAAAATGCAGCCAGTCGGATCCCTTGTGCACAGGGAATACCAAAAGGGAAAATGCAGTTGCCACAACCAGGTCGGCCACAACCAGACATTTACAAATGCCTGGTACTCGGGCCATGACCGCATACAGACCATGGACATAAGGTCCAACCTTCACTGCTGCATTAACTCAAATTTTCGCAAAACTACAAGTTGTCCAACAACTTTGCCGTTTTGCTGGAGCAATCTATACTACATGCCGCAGTCCAACTGCCACAGTCTAACTGCTTACCCTGGAGCAAATCGCCCCGCAATAGGTTGACTGCATGGGAGTGTTACTAGTGCTATCAGGACACAGAACAATGGCAGTTTCTTAACTACAGTAGCTAAAACCGAAATACCCTAAAAAAATCATTTCTATTTACCATGCTTTCTCAAAACCAGCTGTATTCCACCTAGTGTACTAAATCCTATGAAAAGGTATACATATTCTCTAAATGTGTCAGAGAAAAAACTAGGTTGTGTTACGGAATGATCTCACCGGCTGATGCTCTCTGGTCCATCTCCTCTGACCGTCAGCACCCCTCCCTCAGGCGGTCAGCACATCAAATGTTGTACACCTTCCAAGACCATTGTCTGTTATGTAAATTGCCAGCAAATGCTCCCCGGGGTGATTGCTCGGATGTGTATTAACAATCATCATTGATGGAACATCTCGGAATGGTCCCCTAGGTAGTTGGTCGCATTCCAGCACACCATAGAAATTAGTCCTAAATGAAAATGTTCACCACACCAGTCAACTCTGTGGTATTCATTTCCACACTGTTTTGTTATTGTTTCCTAATAGTAGTCAACCATGACTTGGTCTCCGGTTTGAAACTTCGATAATAGAGTATAAAATTTAACAAACAACCAAATGAATTGTGTGGGCCAGTGGTTGTCTGAACCTCATCTAAAGCTGTATATTCAAAAAGTAAAAAAAATAGAAAAAGGTTAAATGCATAAAAGGCAAAGCCGTGTAAGAAGTCAGACCAATCAACAGCCAAGGCTTGGTCCTTATGTGTTTTCCTGAAGCTAAGGCTAATTTGTAAAATTCACAAATTTCTGACCTCGTTGTGTAATCTGGTCCGTCTACATACATAGCCATAATCTCAAAATTATGTTTGAAATTAAATAGATTTTTTGTGTAACTTCCTGTAAAACTGTAATTGTCTACCAATCCTTGATCAACCTTGCAGTATTCCTGCCGTGCATTATGTTTTCTTTTAACCGTGGCTTTTTTATTCTTGTGTTTTTTACTCTTTGGTAGGCTTCTCACACCAGGCTGTCTCTTTCAAACATCTTGAGTCTCAATCATCAATCCAGATCCATCCTGCTGTTTTGTTTGGTGTGCAACTATATTCCTCACTGCATTTTTCAAATGTGGTTTTGCTGTTGAGAACCCACGCTTCAACAAAGGTTTTGCCACCTGGAAAAGCCATCGGAAATGGCCACCTAGACCAGACCCATACATTGCAGCGCTATCATGTAACTCCAATAAACCGTTACCGGCCTGTGGTGTGTAGTATTCACTACACATTAACTATGAATGAGACCAACTGAATCTGATCAGATTTTTCTTCAATACAGATCTCATCAATCTGACTCTTACTAAGAGGTACATAGTGTGGCTTATTGTACGTCACTGTGACAACTTTGTTCTTTTTCCCTGTAATATGTACAGTTCTCAACAGTGGGACATGGCTGTCCCCAGCTGTTGGATAATCAAACATATCTGTGTAGATGTATAGGTTGTTAAACCCTGCCAGAATATCTGTGGGGAATGGACCATACCATGGAGCGTAACACCATTCGCCTGGTTTTAAACCTAATATCTGTTCCAACTTTGCACACATTTCTTTACTAAAATGGGGCTCAACTTTTAGAAACATTCTATTTTTAAATTCATCTTACCTCACCCATACACTATGTGGTTTTATATAAATGTTGATCTCTGCCACTAGTTTTCCTATGCCATTGTAATAACCGGTGTTGAGTTCATATTTCCAAGTTTTGTCGTGTTTCATGTCATGCAGTTCAAACATGTCTTCACCACATATAAAAGTCTTCCACATATGGGAGTACTAGAATTATATTAGAGACACTTTCCCATCACCTTTCAAATCTATACCTTTGGCAAATTTTGTGGTATAGCTCATACTCGAATTGTTTGGATAGACATGTCTCGACAAATAACTGGGTAGCGTAATGTAGAAAACGCCGTCACCCATGCTGATCGCAGTCAATGTAAATGATGTGGTACTGCAAATCCAAGGGTTTTATCCAGTTCGTAGGTCAAGGACTTTGGTTCTAATGCTATCCAGCTGTTGAGTTTCTCAGGCCAACCAAGCCATTTCACAAGACTCATTTTCTTCCCTTTCTGCACTTTTTCATCCAGAACTGCTTCCACTTTTAATGTTGTATCTGTTGCCATGATTATTTTTAGTAATTCTTGGTCATAAAAGGTCCCAATAATCACATCACCATCGTAATCTTTTATTCTACAGTATATATATAGAAGGTACTCGTGGAATGCAATCCATTATTGTAAAATGTTCCATTGTTGTAACCATTAACAAAATCTTTAATAACCTCAATAGAGCGATGTGTTGACAGCTGAGATACCGCAACATTTGTTTTATTAGATCTCTCAAAGATATGTGTTTTGACATCATTTCCTGTAGCAATTTTTTTAATGTGTTACTTCTTAATTAACAATTCAAAATTTGAATGAAAAAACGTCTTCCCCTTGTCTTTATGGAGTTTTTCTTTATAGGTGTTCTTTCTCCTTTTAATGTCTTCAAATGCTTGCTTTACCTCAGTAGTGAGCATTTATTGAGGTAAATTCCTATTTGCTTACTAATCCATTCCTGTTTGCCTAATGCATCTATGCATGTTAACATGAATATCATATTATAGTTTTCCACTCATGTCAGCTAAATCCAGCTGAAATTGTGAATTTATATCATGAACAATAAGTCTTTCTTTGAAAATGTATAGCTACAGGCCTGTGTAGTGTGTATGTTTCCTGAACCAATAGCAAGTCATTTGCCACACCATTTTTGAGGATCTCCCCAGTATGCTCATTTTTAACCCTCTCTACCCCCATAAGCACTAGGGTTTGACGGGTCGAAGGAAATACTTTTCATAATCTGTTCAGCATTGGGTCAATAATAAGTAAAGCATTTTGTCAATAATAAGATCTAATACATGTTTAGCATCGTTTTGTGAGTCTTGGGAATTACACGTCATCCAAGAATTTCTGAAAAGTTACACAAACATTCCGATTTCTGCTGATTAGAAAATCTGTGAACATTTTAGAAATACAATCTACATCCACAGATTCATTACTTAGCAATTTTATCACAAAAACATCTATTACCTACGTAAACAAACAATAGTTAAAACTGTCCCCACGAAGTCATCATAATGGGTCTCAAAAAAGTAATCAGCCGGGTCGAGACCAGAATGTATTTTCTGGCTCTGGTGGTCCACTTCACATCTGAAGCATTTTGTGGAGAATGGCCACAAGGTGTTACAGGATCATACCCATGTTGCTTTGATGATCTCTAAAACGTGTCCTTTTCGTGATATCTCTTTTGAAAGGTATGATAGAGGTCCTAGCTGAGCGCCAAGCCAATCAAGCCAATGGTTTATTGGTGGCTATAACGGTGGAATCGAGCTGTCAGGGTTCAGAGTACCATAGCAGGGTTCAGCACGGTCATCCATGGTGTCACACAGCCAGTCCTCAGTAGTGGGTTCTTCAAACTCTGGTTGGTTGTATTCTTGAGACATGTTTTGTAAAGACTATCATCTGCTTGTTAGTCACAGGCAGGCTTTCTGTTTTTATGCTGTGTTGAGGACTGTGTTAGTCTATGTCGGGGCTTCGCAGTTGTACATCAAACACTGTGAAGTTGCAGTCACACACAAACACACTGACATTGTCTGGAAATAGTTCCAATCGTACTGTTTCATTCCCTCTATTACTTTAAATAGTGCATCTACCTTATTATGTGTGCACTGTTTTGTGCACACATATCCTCTTGGAACATAAAATACAGAGGGGCTTAGCACTGATGAACCCTGACGCCCTTTTGTTAAAGATCAAACATCTTGCCACTGACATGACGCCAATTAATTCCCTGGGAATTTAAAATTCTATAACCCTAAGACCCATTTGTTAAGCATCACACGTCTCGTACTGTTATAACCCCTGTCTAGGGTTTTTAATCAATCATTGTAAAACATCAAACATGAACACAAAAATGCAAACCTAAATCAGAAAGTCACGGGACATGCATACATCATTCCCAAAGTCCCACCCTAACACACGTCATAGAGGAAGTCCATATATCACACCGGTAGTCCCACCTACCAATTAGGATGTCCCGCCCACCTGTCAAATCAAACGTTATCCCCACCCAACAGGGTCATACATCACCCAAGTGACAGAATATACCCTACATTTACTACTTACAGCTGAACATTTGAAGGTTATGGATTGGCTGTCACTGTCTCCTGACCTTTATATCATCAAGCCATTCTGGGGGATCTCAAATGTGCGGTTCATACAAGATGACCAAAGACTTTGCATTACATGGAGGCATTTTGCCAAGACGAATGGGCAGCTATACCACCTACAAGAATTCAAGCCCTCATTGACAACTATTACAAAAAATTGCATGCTGTCATTAATGCTAAAGAGGGCAATAGACAGTATTAATAACTAAGGGTATGCAGAGTTTTGAACAGGGGTTAGTTAATTTTTTTCTTTGTTGCCATGTTTTGTTATATGATCGTGCCATTCTGTTGTGACCTACAGTTGAATGTGAATTCCATAAGAAATAAAAGACGTGTTTTGCCTGCTCACTCATGTTTTCTTTACAAATGGTACATATATTACCAATTTTCCTAAGGTATGCAATCTTTTGAGAACAAATGTGATAACCCATTAAAAGTGACCAACGTGTGAATATAGAACCAAAGGACTTATCTTAATGTAACTAAATAAAGTAACACACTACTTTCTACAGCAAGTAACTTAATAAGTTACTGTATGGGAACTGTAGCTACTAACTGTATTTAGTTCTAAAAGTAACATTCCCCAACAGTGCTCTCAAGTGATGAATCACGCCTCACTATTTGGCAGTCTGATGAATGAATCTGGATGTGGTGAATGCCAGGAGAACGCTACCTACCGGAATGCATTGTACCTTCTGTAATGTTTGGTGGAGGAGATATATATATGGTCTGGAGCTGTGTGTTGGGGTTTGGGCTAGGCCCCTTAGTTCCATTAAAATGAGGGGTAATTTTAATGCTACAGGAAAACAAATTTCAGACCACTGAGTGCTTCCAACTTTAGGGCAACAGTTTGGGGAAGACGCTTTCCTGTACCAGCTTGACTATGCCCCGGTCCACAAAGCCCACAGAGGCACTCAATCTTGTGGAAAGCCTTCCAAGAATAGGGGCAGCTTTTATAGCTGTAAGGGGGGGTCAACTCAATTATAATGCCCATGGATTTTTAATGAGATGTCCAACAAGCTCATATAGGTGTTATGGTTGGGTGTCAACATACTTGTGGCCATATAGTTTATCTTAATTGTACCACCAGGATAGAAATATGTAAGACATTTATTACCCAGAAAAGGAACCAGGCAAGCCTTGTTCAGCCGGCCTGCAATTATAATTTATAAATATTGTTGCCCTCACTGAATAAGGTCTTTACCACTGTGCTATATGTTAGCCCAGTGATCATTTAGTCACATATTAACATCATGCCAAATTTTTATATTTTGCTAGACACCATTAAGCATTGTGTTAAACAGACTAACATTTCTTAATATGTTTACCTCCACCACAAATAGCATCTATAAAATGTATAGCCTTTGCTTTTTTAACTGCTTATTAGCCAGTAATAGGCTTACTAGTGACTACTAACTTACTACTTGGAATAGTCTTAAGAATTAAGAAATTGTTCCTTTGACTTATGGCCAAATTGTGCCATTTCATGACACAAAACATTTGTTTTTATTTAATTTGTGAATTACATTGATACAATAACTATCAATGTAGGCGACAATAACTGACTTTTATGACAAGTGAAAAGACAACAGAATCGTGGAAAACCCTACAGTGACGGTGAGGGGACGGATTGCTCCGCCATCTCCCGCATTCTCCGGTTCACCAACAGTCATAAACTCATCCCGGTCCCATTCATTTGTCTTGTCTTTTCATTCATTGTTCACACCAGGTCCCAATCATTCCATTAGTATGTGTTTAAATGTTCCTCCTCTGCTCCCCTCAGTTGTGAGTCATTGTTCCTTGTCAGCCAATGTATATGGTGAGTGTGTTGTCTCTATGTTCATTTTTATTTAGCAGTTGCCTCGGTACTCAGTGTTTTCCGTTCCATTGTTTTGTGTGTGTTTATAAGAATTAAAGAGTGCATCGACCTGCTTACCTTCTGCCTACGCCTGGTCCGCTTCACACCACCACACAACCGTGACACCTACTCTTTTATTGCCCACAGGGTTTTGATCTAGCCTATAGTACCCCAAAAAGCATGCATGCATTTATACTTTGAAAATCCACCCAAAATAATCGCAATTTAACCGTAAAGCTTTAGTTTGGGTTTACTATAATGTTGCTAGCCAAGTTTTTGTGTATCCTGAACCAAAAAGCATGCGCTGATCCATACTTTGAAAATCTTCCAGAAACTGTTTTATTTTAGGCTTACTACGCATAACATATCTACTGAAGGTTTTATCCAGCAGTGTTTGTATAGGCAGAACAAATCCAAAAGCATATTTCTTTTTACTTTGATGAGATTCGAACACCGGGCATGAAGGTTTTATTGGATGAAAGCTTTCATTTCTATTGCTTTTCTTCCTAAAGGAAACTAAAGACAATTTGTGATTAATGTAACGTAGAGTGCTTTTTACAAGTTATATTGTCTGATCACCTGAAGACAGTTCAGATCAGTGCAAGCTCTTCTCCCACCTACATATCTGAAGTTTGACTTCAAATGGCAGTTCTGTAGTCAGAGAATGCTGATCAGTTTATATCAGGAAGGGCTTTTATACCTTTGTCTCTTGCCTCTCTCTGTTAGTACTGGTAGAGAGAATGTGGTCAACAAGCTTATCATCCATAACAAGATATTAATATTCATACTAATGTTAAGAAGAGACAATGAAACATGATTATATACAGCTCTGGAAAAAATTTAGACCACTGCAAAATTATTAGGCTAGGAGCCCGTTTCGAACCGTCCTCGCCATGCACTTCACCCCAGCTGCTGTTTGACATTGTTTTTGTAGGTCACTTGATGTCATCCTACGGTTGTTGAGTGACATTCGAATGAGTTGACGGTCATCTCGGTCGGTAGACAGTTGTTTTCGCACTCTGCCAGTCTGTAGCTTTGTTTTCCCCAATGTCTGTTGCTTGACCTTTTTCTGATGAACCCCCATCTTTGAAATTTTCAGGATGGAAGCAACCTGACCCTCACTGTATACCTCTGCCAGTAAAGCCAGTGCTGAACCCTTCCTTTCCTCACCCAGAGCTTTTCTTTTCAATTATTTTGTCATGCTGAATAGTTATTTTTTCATTCAAATTACTTTTGAGGTACAACTTGCACTGTTTTTGCCATCTAGCTGGACCTATTGCAGGAGGATAGTGATGACCACAGCAGTGTTTTTATACTTTGTTAAATTTGATTTACTTCAGGTAAGCACCTAATCAGTACCTCATTAAATAAAATGAGGCGTGCCTGTGTTGGTATTTAACAGACACTGGACTTGAATGGTTTCCATACATGTAGACATGCTGATTTAAGAATAACAATGAGTGGTCCAGAGCTGCATGTAATGCTCTCCTATCTTTGCTTAGCCAATCTCTGTAAGTTCTAATTAAGTCAATGTCAAGGTCTGGTTTTCAGTTAAAATATAATTATATTCCCCACATTTCCCATGTAAGCTATATTAAAAGAATGCATTTCTTAATTATATTTCTTATAGCTTTCTGAATTTTGATTTCAAATAAAATTGGAATGTCCCAAATTGTTGTTTTGAGGTTGTATTCACATAGTTTCTTACTCCTCCATAGCTGAATTTGTCCGGACTACTGACTATGCCCCGGAGTCCCACGTCCAGTGAGGATGAAATGGCCCAAAGCTGTTCTGACTACTCCGAGGACTCTGCCTCTGAAAGCTCCCATGAGGAGACAATCTATGAGACCATAAGAGCCACCACCGAGCCAGCCCCAAGGCGCATGGATGACATACACATTCACTCCATGGTCGTCCGCATCCTTATCCCAGACCTGCAGCAGACAGTAAGTGTGTTCAGGCGGGCATGTGTTTTCCTATTTTTATTCCCCCCCAAAAATGTACGCCAAGTTCATATACAAGATCCTGTTGTTTTCCTATGGGCTTCTGCATGAGGACTTTTCTTAACAAAACTTTTTTTTTTTCCTTATTAAAGTTTAACTGAGCTGCTCTAAACCTTATTTTTTCCCTACCTTAGTTATATTATAAACATATTTTGGTGACCTTGGAGTATTTACAGTTATGATTGTTCTGAGGGCTGGAATTATCTGGGAGGCAGGACGTCCTGCTGCTCAGGTGATGCTTTCGGTTGCCGGATGCAGGTGGGGTGGTACCTTTTGGGTTCCCAGTTTGGAGCCTTTTTAAGGGGAGTTTGAGGGGGGTTAATTAGTCTTGGGGCTCCTCGTTTGTGGGGGAAACACCTGTGACCTGCGAAGTAGCAGTCCTGTGTTAGCATCATCATGATTTGTATTTGGAGTGTGTGAGCATTCTTTTATCTAGTTAGGCATAGATGTAGCCGATAGCCGCCTAAGTTTAGTTAGTAATTCAATTGATTGAAAACCACAGCATCTCCAGCTCATTATGTTTGTCAAAACATTACACTTGCGTCAGAAGTGCTAGTACCTAGCCTTCGCTTCGGCCACTGGCTATCAAAACAGAGATTGCTGCAAGCGACGGTGAGAAACTGGGAGCCTGTAAAGTTAAGGAAGAACAGGCAGATGTTAGCATTTATGGTGGTTAAGTCAAACCACAGTTTTCATTGTTGGTCCCCGTGGGGGAATTGGCACGATCGTCAGGGGAAGTCATGCTAAATTCTGCGTGTGGCCAGCACGCGGAGGTGATGCCATTGGCTGGTGGCATGGAAGCCAGACAGGAGCATGCACAGAGGTCCATGTCAGCAACAACAAAGCTGGCATCTCACTGTCTGCCATTGCTAGCTGTCCTGCAAGGTCCCGAAGTTCGCTGGCAAAGCTGACTTGGAAGCTTTCCTGGCACAGTTTGAGTTGCTAGCGGCTTCGGTCAGCTGAGAATCAAAAAGCTCTGCATCAGGCAATGTGCCTGGCCGGGTACGCTTCCTGCAGCGAGGCAGCTACAGAGAGACAGTTGCATGCTAGAATGGCGCTTCAGGAAGGACAAACATCGGGAGCTCACATTGTCAATTCTTGGCTGTAGGACACGGTTGCAGGGTGAATTTCTCAGGGACCTGGCTAATAATATAGAGTGACTAACTCGTCGGGCATATAAACACACACCACCGGCTATTCAGGGCAAACTGGTCTGTCAACGTTTCATCCTGGCACTGTCTCCTCTGGAGCTTTGTGTCCATACACAGCTGGCCTGCTACAAGAAGCACGCAACAAACTGAGGCGTCATGAGGTCAATTGGGAAGAGGCTACGGAAGGAAGGATAGAGGACTCGTCCATGGTGAGAGCTGCAGAACAGTGCGGGGTAAGGGATGACAAGCCTTTGTGTGTGGCTGAAATAAGACGATTGTGCTCTGGCTCCACCTCAACAGGCTATTGGGATGCCGGACTCCTCTCGGGCAGCAGTGTAGAAGGAACAGTCAGGGTCTCAACGCTGTACACCGCGGTGTCGTGGAATTCACTAAATGGGAAAGGCACAGAGACTGTAGATTATTTTCCCAAGTAAAGCTTTATTCAAGATTTTTAAACCTGGAGCAGTTAATAACACTCATAACAGAGTCAAGTCAAAAGCTCACTGTTCAAGGTTGAGCTCTGGCCTATATACATTAAGTACAGCACACAGTGTAGTCTACATGTCTCACCAGCTTCTCTGCAACCTTTAGCTTAGAAAGATAACAAGATGTTTACAGCCATTGAGAAATTTAGCCAAAACTATAGCTATCTGTTGTAGGCAGATAGTGATCAGAGTCATAACACATAATGGCCTTACTAATTTACTGGGTTCTATTAGAATAAACAATCTGATTTCATTGTACTATGGAATAAGAAAAATTCCACCACAGCGGACAGCTGGGACATCTCCAGACTGAGTTAAAGGACTGTTTCACATGGGGGGGAGCATGACGTCGGCCTCACCCACCTAGTGCAGCATGATTATGACACAGGCAATGCCCAACCAGTGAATTACACCCTGACGCATCCCACTGACGAGGCAGGAGGCTGCAGACAAGGCTGTGGAGGAGATGGAGAGGGCTGATTTCATCAAGCCATCTAATAGCCCGTGGTCGGCCCCTGTAGTCATGGTTCCTAGAAAAAGGGGTAAGCACCGGTTCTGTGTCAAAATATATCCCCATCCGACAGTGCCTCGTCTATCTGGATGTTATCCTGGTGCACGGCACGTTCTTCGATAGGGCTCTGGAGGCACTCAGGGCAGTGCTGGAGAGGATGGTGAGGGCGGGGCTGAAGCTGCATCTCGAGAAGTGTCACTTTATGCTATGGGAGGTAACATTCCTGGGCCATCGTGTAAGGGGGAGGGGCATCAGCACCAAGCCTGATAAGGTGGAGGCTGTGAAAGTTTGGCAGACCCTGAAGTCAAAACAGCTAAATCTTCCTGGGGTTGGTGTCCTATTACCACACGTTCGTGAGGGGGGTTTTCCACCATTGCTGCTCCTCTCACAGGCCTGTTGGGAAAGGACAGAGAGTTTCACTGGACTGCAGAGTGACAACAAGCTTCTTTCGTCCTGAAATGTGCCCTAGGTGTAGCCCCCATCCCCTTGACCCGTCAAGGCCCTTCATACTAGATGCAGACACCAGTAACGTCAGTATGGGGGCAGTATTTGGGCATCCCAACCCAGAGGGGAGAGAGGTTGGTGTCCAACCTCAGTGAACCTTCAGCAAACAGGAAAGCTGTTACTGCGTGACACGTCAGGAGCTGCTTTCAGCAGTTTCAGTAAGACATTTAAAATGTTACCTATGTGGTGTCGCCTTCGTCATCCGCACCGTCCATGATGCTTTACAATGGCTGCAGTCCTTCAAAGAGACAGAGGGGCAGATAGCACTCTGGCAGCAGGAGCTGGAGTCCTTCAGGTGGAGCACCAGGTCGGTGATCACCATGCCAATGCGGACACTCTGTCCCACCATCCCTGTGCAGAGTTAGACTGTGGCAAATGTGAAAACATTTTGGCTAGAGAGAGAGAGCTGTGCATGGAGGGCGGTACACTGGCTGAGGTGAGCCACCTGGGGCCTCCTGAGTGCATTGAGACTCACCTGGTCAACATCAGCGAGTGGAGAGAGGAGCAGGTGGAGGACAGGGAGCTGGCCCCGATGCTGCAGTGAGGGGGATGGCTTCCCAGAGAGGTGGTCCATCTCTCTTTGTCCACAAAGGAAAACTGGGTGGAGTTTCAGACTCTTTTCAGGACTTTTGCAGGCAATGCAACAGCTACGCGGCAAGGAAGGGTCCCTTGGGGCAGTCACATGCCCAACTACAACAGTGCCTAGTAGGGGCTCCCTTAGAGAGGGTGGTAGTAAACGTGGTGGGCCTGTTCCCGGTTTCTGAGAGAATAGGTGGATGTTAACAGCCATGGACTATTTCACCAAATGGTTACAAGCTTTTTTAAGTTGAGTTAGCATGGAGTTAGTCTTGAGGCTCCTCGTGTATTGCTGTGAAACCCATGCGTTTGTTTTACATTGTGCTAGTTTCCTTGTCACTACTGGTGTCATGAGGTGGTGCCTGCAGCCCATTCAGGTTGCACAAGCAGTCCAGCTCCTCCAGGATGGCACATCCATTTGTGCTGTCTCAAGAAGGTTTGCTGTGTCGCCCTGTAAAGTCTCAAGAGCATGGAGGAGATACCAGGAGATGGGCTGCTACACAAGGAGAGCTGGACAGACCCATGATCAGAACTTATGCTGATACAGTGGGCCCTGGGTACCTCTTGGGGCAGGATAATGCCCGGCCTCATGTGGCCAGAGTGAGTAGGCAGTTTCTGGATAACTAAGGCATTGATGCTATTGACTGGCCCTCTCATTCCCCAGACCTGAATCCAGTTGAAAACCTCTAGGATGTTATATATCGATGCATCCATCTCAGGCAAGTAGCACCACAAACTGTCCAGGAGCTCACTGATGCCATGATTAAGGTCTGGGAGGAAATCCCCCTGGACACCACCTACCGTCTCATCAGGACCATGGAGACATTGTTGGGAGTGGATACAGGGACGTGGGGCCCTACACACTACAGAGTCACGTCATAAGCAGCTGCAATGAAATTCCTGGAAGTTGGAACAGCCTGTGATTTTAGCTGTTTACTTTGATTTACAGTGTGAGTTTGAATCCACACCTCAATCGTTTGGGGATTATGGTTTCCACCGACAGTTGTTACGACATTTTGTTCTTAACGAATTACAGTGTACAGTAAAGATTTCGATCTTTAATATATTACATTCATCGAGACCCAATGTTTGATGTTAAAAACATCTAAAACTAGTTTGAAATAATGTAGAAATGATTATGGACCTATAAATGACTGATTTATTGACAATTTTTGGGCCAAACATAATTTTTTATGTAGGATATTACATATGTAATGTGCATCTCTCTAATTCTATATTTCTGTTTGGTATAAAGCCATTGAATTAAGTTCAATATGGCCATCTATTATGCTGGCTGTGTGAACCGCACTCTGTAGATGTTGTGTCGGCGGTGATGTTTGGAAAACTTACTTTTACGGAGAAGATTCTATTAATGCCTGTTTCACATTATAATCGAAGGCAGAGTGGAGTATGAGTTTTGAGGAAGATTCGGAGGCTTAACAGGATAATTGATTTTTCCCTCCACTTCCCTCTGTGGGCTTAATTAACCTATGTGGGCTTTAGTTGCAAATTGAGTTGCAAGGGAAACTTTACAAGAAAGCTTGTGTATACCTATACCAGAGTTACTTGAGGAGTTACATGTTATATTTTAACAAAGGTTTTATTTGTCACATATACATTGATTAACTTAGTAATATAAAGAGATAAAATAGTAGCATTGAGAGTAGGGTAACATGGGGTGAGATGCCCCCTGGGCTAAGATGTCCCCACATGTAACTCTCACAAGAATTTTTTTTGTAGATAACATTGGCTATCCCATTTAACTAACTATCAAAATCACTAGCAGAAGTCGGAGGTCAAATAAAAGCTAACCAACTAGACAGCATAAGCTAACATATTCTCAAACAGCTAGCTAGCCTCCAGTAAGCTAGCTAGCAACCTCACTGGAAGAAGGTGGGGATAAATGAGTGATAATCCCCAGGCCAAGGATTCAGGAACCATTGCCTAGGAAAATAAATACTGAGTCGACTACAGTCCTGACAACTTTCAGGAGAAAAAGAAGAACATCTAAGAGAATGAAGAAAGCAAAAAGAGTAAGATACCTATGAGACAAAAATGATGTGAGGGAAATATTTGTTCCAGGTTCCAAAACCTTAAACACCTTAAAAGAAGGGAATGCAGAATGCTTGTTTTGTAATGAGCTCTACTCTGTTATCAGTAGGGACTTGATATGATGTGAGCAGTGTCAGAGGTGTGCTCACGAACTATGCACAAATGTAGTGATGGCCAAAGGAGGGTTCATTACCATACTTCTAGCAGCAGGATATTATACAAATTCAAATTTT
>JACXGJ010000639.1:24274-113550 GCA_016801105.1 Esox niger
TATGAGAGCCGAAATTTAGGAAGAAACCTAGACAGGAACCAGGCTCCGAGGGGTGACCAGTCCTGTTCTGGCTGTGCCGGGTGAACATATTAAGAGTCCAAGTTTTAATAGTTCAATGCATGTGGGCTAATCCCAGCGTCCATTCAAATCCAGCCTAGATGAGGGGCATAACCAGATGGTCAAGGACAGGCACAGACATTGTGAAATCGGGAAGAAGGGGGTCAGGACAGTGGCAGCTGTGATCTTGATCAGCAACACAACCAGGAGGACTTTGGACAGGGACCGGGACGAGTCACGCCTGGTACTCCGCATGTACGGGTTAAGACCTCGTGTCCTCCTAAGTTAAAGACAGCAAAAAACAGGGAAAATTTAGAAAATGCATTCATACTAGCAGCCCAAACTCAGATTTTCTTTTTCATAATAAAAGCCATCATTGAAATGTCTAAGGCAATATTGTTAACTATTTAGTCTGTACCTTTTCTGTTTATATTGATTCCAATTCTGCTCTTTTCTATTCTTGTTTACAAACTGGATTGTTAACTATATTGCCTTATAAATTTCAATGATGTCTTATTTTGCTAAAGAAAATCTAAGTGCGTCCAGCATAATATCCTGCTGGGATCTTTTACAGACTGATAGTATGTGTTATATGATGTCGCAGAATTGCAGGACCGCAATTGTGGATAATGTTCTCTACTCACAATTTTATGAATTTCTTCGGTGTTCGCTGTCTTGAAATATTCAATGGACTTTAAGAATCAAAGTGAGATGTTCTGTTAGGGGAAAAGTCAATGGAATGATTGTGTGTGGTAGGAGTTGATGCTACTGAATGTAGCAAATAGTCCATGGTAAGAAGGTAAGACTATTAGTATGCCTATATGTTGTTTTGCTCCTTTTTTCAAGGAACATGGTTTGTTCTTAGTGACGACACAGCATCAATGAAAAACATATTGCTTCGAAGCGGAACAGAAGTGCAGAAATTTGTACATCAGGTCATAGACTTAATTGTAAATGAATACAATAGGAAGGTCACCACAGCCTTGCTCTGCGCAGACAAATCATGCTCAGAACAGATTCAGCGAGCTAAGCCTAAAACCTACCCGTGCTAAAAGGAGTTGAGTGATCTGGAGGAAAGAATATAAGCACGAAGGCCTTCTGAAGACATTGTAACCCAGAGGTAAATTCTTAGGCCAAACCCGAACATAACCAGATGGGGTCTTATATTCTGATACTGTAGGTGGGCTGGGCTTGTGAGATAATAATAATAGACACTAGTGCTAACTTCATCTGGGGCTGTAGTTGTTAGTATATTCATTTTTACATATATATTTTGGATATTTGGAAAAGTATATACATCCCTATAATATTGGCTCAAATTTTTTGGCTTTAATATTTCTATATTTGTACAGTGAGCTTATAATATAGGCTACCTTTGCAAGCATATTGTTGAGCATGAGATTTTGTCTTTGAGATCCCATATTCTCAATCTACTTTTTATCTGCATTTTGAATGGGGAGGGTTACTTTTTTCTCATGGAACGGTGATGTGGAAATATATTTTGCTTAGGGAAGGATCAACCATCTACACACATACAAATATATATATACATATATACACATATATATACATATACATATATATCATATATATATATCATATATCATACATATACATATATATATATATGTATATATATGTATATGTATGTGTGTATATATATGTATATGTATGTGTATATGTATGTGTGTATATATATGTATATGTATGTGTGTGTATATATATATATATATGTATGTGTATATGTATGTGTGTGTATATGTATATATGTATATGTATGTATATACACATACACACACACACACACACACACACACACACACACACACACACACACACAATCCACCCACATTGCCAAGCATCAACCAAAGGGACACCCACCAACCCCAACCATCCTGAATGAGGGCCGAGTATTGCCAGCAGAGCACAGCCCAATTGCACAAGTGCGCAACAGAGAGACAACAACAAGCCGAATGACATTGGAGGGAGGGCATCCCAGTGGCGATGAGAGCCCACCTGGCAAGACAGCAAGGGTGGACAGTATCAGGCCTTGCTGGTCACCTTCACACCCCTGGGCCAGACTACACTTAATAATAGACCAGGCTGAAGAGATGAGTCTTTAGACGCTTGAAGGTTTGCACTGAGTCTGCATTTCTAATTTTGATTGGCAAGTCATTCCAAAGTAGTGGAGCTCTATGAGAGAAAGCCCTGCCTCCGGCTGTTTGTTTAGACATTTTAGGTACAATTAAAACGTCTGCATCTCGTGATCGAAGGTTACGTGCAGGAATGTATGGCTGGATCATTTCAGCGAGGTAAGTAGGAGCAAGTCCATGAATTGATTTATAGGTTAACAATAAAACCTTAAAATCAGCCCTAACCCTAACAGGCAGCCAATGTAAAGAGGCTAGTACTGGAGTAATGTGTTCAAATTTTTTTGTTCTAGTTAGGATTGTAGCAGCAGTATGCAGCACTAATTGATTTATCAGGGTAGCCAGAAAAAAGAGCATTGCAGTAATCTAATCTTGATCTAACAAAATCATGGATTAGTTTTTCTGCATCAGTTTTTGATAGAAAGTTTCAGATTTTTGCAATGTTTCGAAGATGAAAATAAGCAACTCTTGAGATATACTTTATATGTTCATCAAAGGAGAGGTCAGGGTCGAGGGTTATGCCGAGATTCTTAAATTTTTTTGGGATACAACCATGCAGCCATCGAGGTTCACAGTGAGATCTGCCAATAAGAGTCTTTGTTTCTTGGGTCCTAAAATGAGCATTTCAGTTTTTTTGAGTTTATAAGCAGGAAGTTCTCAGTCATCCACTTCCTAATGTCTGAAACACATGCTTCCAAAGTAGCTAATCTGGGGGTTTCTCCATGCTTCATCAAAATATATAACTGTGTATCATCAGCATAGCAGTGAAAGTTGACATTATGATTTCGGATTACATCTCCAAGAGAGCATATATAGTGAGAACAATAAAGGGCCCAGGACCGAGCTTTGAGGAACACCAAAACACACTTTTGTTTTTTCCGAGAATATACCATCCACACATATGAACTGATCTCTTTCAGATAAATAAGATTTAAACCAGGCTAGAACATTCCCACGTAGCCCAATATGGGTTTCCAGTCTCTCTAAGAGAAGGGAGTGATCAATTGTGTCAAAAGCAGCACTAAGATCAAGAAGCAACAGGACTGATGCGGAACCTTTGTCTGAGGCCATTAGAAGGTAATTTGTTACCGTCACAAGTACAGTCTCAGTACTATGATGGGGTCTGAAACCAGACTGGAGCATTTCATATGTGTTATTTGTCTTCAGGAAAGCGTTCAGTTGTTGGGAAACACATTTTTCTAAGATTTTTGAGAGGAATGGGAGGTTTGATATTGGCCTATAGTTGTTTAAAGTGTCTGGATCCAGATTACAGGATTACAGAGGCTTAATTTCAGCTATTTTGAGTGAGTTTGGTACACATCCGAAGGAAAGGGAGCAATTTATTATTTTCAACATTGGCTGACCTAGCAACGAAAATAGCTCCTTGAGTAATTTAGTTGGAATTGGGTCTAGTTGACAATTTGTGGGTTTAGAACTCATTACAAATTTAGTGAATGTGTCGAGCGATACGGGATCAAAAAGTTCCAGTGTCCCCATTGACATCTGTTTAGGTAGGTTCGGGACATTCTCAGGACAACTGAGATTTTGGGGACTGTAATTATTTGAGGAGTCAGTTATTTGTTTTCTAATGGTGATGATCTTTTCATCAAAAAAGTTCATGTATTCGTTACAGCTAAAGTGAAGACCCACTTCATATGTTGAGCGTTGCTTTTTAGTTAACTTTGCAACTGTATCAAAGAGAAATGTTGGATTGTTTTTGTTCACCTCAATCAGGGTGGAGAAATACGCTAATCAATCAGATGTGAGTGCTTTTCGGTATTTAAGTGTGCTGTCTATCCAGGCTAGTCTGAATACTTCCAATTTTGTGGAGCGCCACATTCGCTCCAATTTTCTGGAGGCTTGCTTTAGTGCTCTAGTATTTTCTGTGTACCAGGGAGCAAGTGTCTTGTTCCATAACTCTTTTGTTTTAAGTGGTGCAACCATATCTGAAGTATTTCGCAGTGTTGAGTTCAGATCCTGGATTAGATCATTTGCGGATTTATTTTCTTTGTCACTGATGTGCAAGCTTGGAAGAATATCAAGAAATCTATTTATAGTCCGAGAATTTATAGTGCGGCTTTTGAAACTCATTTTTTGCGGAGCGAGTGGACTTCTTGTTTTTACGTTAAATGTAATAAGACAGTGATCCGACATTCCAGGATTTACAGGGGAAATTATTAGATCTAAAATATCGATTTCTCTTGACAGGACAAAATCTAAGGTATGATTGTGGCTGTGCGTTGGACCTGAGACATGTTGGATAAAACCCTTTGAGTCAAATATCGCTTCAAAGGCTTTTTGAAGAGGGTCGTTTGACTTTTCCATATGAATATTGAAATCGCCAAAAATTAGAATACTATCTGCCATAACTACAAGGTTAGACAAGAATTCTGGAAACTCATTAAGGAACATTGTATATGGCCCGGGCGGTCTGTAAATAGTAGCTATGTAAAACGATTTATCAGCCTGGTTAACTTTCATGAGCAAGACTTCAAAAGAATGAAAACCAGTGTTGTGTTTAAGAGTAAATTTATATTTACTGTAGTAGATATTAACAACACCCCCTCCTTTTCGGGATGTACGGGGGATATGATTACTAATATAGCCAGGAGGAGAGGCCTCATTTAGGGCAGTAAATTCATCAGGCTTCAGCCATGTTTCACATAATCCAATAACATCAAGTTTATGATCAGAGATCAATTCATTTACTGCAATTGCCTTTAGAGCAAGGGACCTAACATTTAGGAGTCCCATTTTAAGACGCGAGGTAATATAGTCATTCTTATTTGTGACCATGGTGGAGGAAGGTTTTATCTTAATAAGGTTGCTATGCTATCGGCAGACTCCACTATGCTAGCAGACTGGCTAACAGCCTGCAGCCTGTCATGCACCCTATCTCATGGTGAGGCTAGAGGAGTGAGACTCCTGTCAATGTTTCTAGATAAAAGAAGAGCACCACTCCAGCTAGGATGAAGTCCGTCGATCCTCAGCAGATCAGGCCTGACCCTATTTCTGTGCGAGTCCCAAAAAGAGAGCCAGTTATCTACAAACTCTACCTCCTGCGACGGGCAGAACTCCGTTTTCAGCCAGCGATTGAGTTGGAAAAGTCTGCTGTAGAGCTCGTCACTACCCCTAGCTGGGAGGGGGCCAGAGACAATTACTCGATGCCGACACAATTTTCTAGCTAATTTACATGCTGATTCTATGTTCTGCTTCGTAACCTCTGACTGTTTCATCCTAACGTTGTTGGTGCCAACGTGAATAACAATATCTCTGGACTCTCTATACTTGCCAGTTTTAGACTTCGCTAGCACCAACCCCAGATTTGCGGCTAAGTCGGAGGCTCTGCCCCCCGGTAAACAGTGTACGATCGCCGGCTGGGTTACGATTTCCTGTTGGGTTCAGGTCTGCAGACTGGCTAGACCACTCCAGGACATTGAGATGCTTCTTACGGAGCCACTCCTTAGAGTTGCCCTGGCTGTGTGTTTTGGGTTGGCCAAGATCTCGTGATACATGGCCCCATCCATCCTCCCCTCAATACGGTGTAATTGTCCTGTCCCCTTTGCAGAAAAGCATCCCCAAAGAATCATGTTTCCTAAATTTTTCACGGTTGGGATGGTGTTCTTGGGGTTGTACTCATCCTTCTTCTTCCTCCAAACATGGCGAGTGGATTTAGACCAGAAAGCTCTATTTTTCTCTCATCAGACCACACTTCAGATGGGCCTGGACATGCGCTGGCTTGAGCAGGGGATCTTGCGTGCAATGCAGGATTTTAATCCATGATGGCGTAGTGTGTTACTAATGGTTTTCTTTGACACTGGTCCCAGCTCTCTTCAGGTCATTGACCAGGTCCTGCCGTGTAGTTCTGGGCTGATCCCTCACCTTCCTCATGATCATTGATGCCCCACGAGGTGAGATCTTGCATTGAGCCCAAGACGCAGGGAGATTCACTGTCATCTTGAATTCTTCCATTTTCTAATAATTGTGCCACCAGTTGTTGACTTCTCACTAAGCTACTTGCCTATTGTCCTGTAGCCCATCCCAGCCTTGTGCAGGTCTACAATTTTATCCCTGATGTCCTTACACAGCTCTCTGGTCTTGGCCATTGTGGAGAGTTTGGAGTCTGATTGTGGACAGGTGTCTTTTATACAGGTAAAGAGTTCAAACAGTTGCAGTTTATACAGGTAATGAGTGGAGAACAGGAGGGCTTCTTAAAGAAAAACTAACAGGTCTGTGAGAGCCAGAATTCTTACTGGTTGGTTGGTGATCAAATACTTATGTCATGCAATAAAATGCAAATTAATTATTTAAAAATCATACAATATGATTTTCTGGATTTTTGTTTAAGACTCTGTCTCTCATAGTTGAAGTGTACCTATGGTAAAAATTAAAGACCTCTACATGCTTTTTAAGTAGGAATACCTGCAAAATCAGCAGTGTATCAAATACTTCTTCTCCCCACTGTATAAGGGCTGAAGCAATTGAGAAAAACTGTAAAGAAAACAAATGATTTCAATAAAACATTTGGGGATATATTGATTGTGTTTCAAAATTATTTTTGCCTCAACCTAAAAAACATAGTTAATGAAACTGAAATGTTTACACTTATACTCCACAGTCAAAATAACTGCATCCAAATTAAAACATCAGGTAGCAGTTTTTCATTTTATGTAATGCACTGGATGAACAACAGCTTGTACTTTTCTCAGTGCATGTATGTAAAGTATGCATATGAACGGGAGGTAACATTTAGCAGATGCTTTAATTCTTATCTTAAAAAATACAATTATTATGTGCGACAAAATAGCCATGTTTCAAAATCTGACTTGTGGAACCACATTGTTGACACCACATATTTGACCTGTTACAATTAAGAATTCATGACAGATTGTTTACATTTTTCGAATTTTTGAAAAATGTCCACTTGCTGGACCAGAGTATTTTGACTGTGTTAAGGACGTTCAGGCCATTGATATATTTTTTAACTCTCCCAAAATCCCAACTATACTGCTCAAAAAAATTAAGGGGAATATATTCTATCCTCTGCATGAGTGCCTGGCATGAATCGACAGATAGCTAAACAGAGCAGAGTAATCAAAGATAGTTCCAAAAGATTTTGCTCAGTTGACATTATTCCTTTTATCATGTGAAACTGAAGGGCTGGGTTTACAATGATGCCAATTCAACACAAGTTGCATATATGTATATATGTAAATATAGCAAATAAATAACTTGTACAATGGTAGTGCTATATATCGCTAGCTAGCACAAAAGTGCACAGAAACCCAGTGGGCTGTTTATGTTACATATTTCCACAAATTAACAAATTTTACACAATATACACAGAAAAGTTACTAGACAATGTCCCTAACTGCATCACTTACAAGCAGAGCTTCTTCACGGCTCAACACAAGAAGATAGATAAATATTATGATATTCTTGCAAAGGAATCAATACTATGTTCACCACATGGCTTATAATGGACTATTGTCACATGACCATAAGAAAAAAATCAGAAACCTGAAGTGACTACTGACCTGGGAGCAGTTAAAATTACTTGATTGCTATACAAATGACCACTAGGGGTCCTGAGATGCAACTGAAATTCAATATGCAGGACATAATAGAACACGTAATCAACACAGTATAACACCAAGTCAGTTAAACTTCAGGAATATCTATCTATCCAATTAGGAAGCATAAGCAATTGTGAATCAATGCACCCGGTTTTCATGCAAATGAAAGTGGCAACAGGTGCACTGGAGACAAGGAAGACAGCCACCAAAAAGGGAATGGTTTTGCAGGTAGCGGCAACAGACAATTGCTCTCTCCTTATACTGCCTGACTGATTCTTCTCTAGTTTTGCTAGTGTCCTTGTCACTACTGGTAGCATGAGGTGGTACCTGTAGCCCATTTCAGTTGCACAGGTAGTCCAGCTTCTCCAGGATGGCACATCCATACATGCCATCGCAAGAATGTTTACTGTGTCCCCCAGTACAGTCCCAGCACAAGAGCATGGAGGATATACCAGGGTATGGGCCATTACACGAGTAGAGCTGGACAGACTCATTGTCAGAACTTACGCTGGTGCAGTGGTCTCTGGGTTCCTCCTGGTGCATTGAAATGTCCAGCCTCATGTGGCCAGAGTATGTAGGCAGTTTCTGGATGACATATCCTTAATATTTTAGAGCAGTGTATCAGTACTCCATGTCAAGCTGCTTTTTTGTTAAGTAGGCATTGTCGTAACAAGCAGGATAGCTTGCTATGGTTTGTCAAACATCTTTTTATTTATAATTTTTCCGACTTAAGGCAACAACGTCTCTGCGGGCATTAGCGGGCCTCATGCAGACCTTGCCAACATACTTGCATGTAAAACTAACAAATCCGCTAGAGAGCAGTGTCATATTTATTTAACCAGAATCTATGCAGAATGAAAAACAACATTAAAATGGAAGAAACCAAAACACTCCTAGGAAGCACTGAAAAAACGAACTGCTCGTCCAATCAACTTTGTTTGATGCACATCATCACAGAATACGCACAACATGTTGTTATGCATTGGGAGGTGTGTGTGAAAGCTCCTCTGCGAGCTACGGCTATCCAAAAGCCCTTTC
The DNA here is from genome assembly GCA_016801105.1 of Esox niger. Taxonomy (NCBI): domain Eukaryota; kingdom Metazoa; phylum Chordata; class Actinopteri; order Esociformes; family Esocidae; genus Esox; species Esox niger. The sequence continues at coordinate 33,096 of JACXGJ010000639.1, forward strand.
TCTGTGTCGTTACACAGAGATTGTGTTGTTCATCTACAGCAGGGATGGACAACCTGGATAGGGGTGGGGACCACATATATTATATACTGGTCATCAGGGGGCCGCAGATAACTTGGAATATGTTTTGGCAATTTCTTAACTAATGTATTTTGGAGACATGTTTGCTTATCTATTACCTGGTATGTAACTCTGGTCATTGGTTATGACACACATCTGTATTATGTCAGAGGATCATTAGGTTCTCTGACCATCTGCTCAACTGGATAAACCATTAAGTGTATCTGTCCTTTGTTCCATAGGAATGTGATTGTTGGGCGAAGGTAGGGGCAGGCGTCCCTTTAGGTAAACACAACAGTAAACATTATGGCAGGAAGGATAAGATAGTGGAGATAACCCTCCCACCTGTGCGACTTAAGATTGATGGGTAGCATCTTGCCACACCCCTTTTAACGATTATAAATATGAGCTGTTCATGTAATTTTCTTTAGAGGCTCCTCGAATGATTATTCTGTAAGCGTTTGACGTGTCTCTCTATTTGCAAATAAACTGCTAATTGTGCCAAGAGAATTTTGTCTCTGTTCTTAATCCTTTAAGAAATTTCCATCACAAATAACATCAGGGGGCCGTAGTCATCAGGGGACCACAGATTATCTTATTAACTAATACATTAAAAGTAAACTAGGTCTGATGCTAGTTCACGTGTATCTGGGCAAAAACATTTTGTACTGTTTTTAAATTAATCCGAGGGCTGCAAAAATAGGAGGTGAGGGCCGCATGGGGCCCGCGGGCCACCAGTTGCCCATGCCTGATTTACAGAAAAGTATAAATAAATCTTAACATGTTCCTCATTTGATATGGCCATAGATGGTGATAGATTTAAATTACCCTCTGCTGTCCTGGGGAAAAGTATGTGAACCCAACACGTTTGACTTGGTGAGACAAAGCATTCAGTATGCCAATTAAACATGGTGTATTGAAAGCTTAAGTTAAATTGCTCACTCCATTATCTATTAAAGACAGTAGAGAACAGAAAACAAAAATGAGTTTTTCCTACTTTACTGATCATTTTCATAATTAACACTGGGGAACAGTGAGTAGGATTTTTGTGTTGGTGACAAAAAAGTGGATTACCTAAAATTAATCAAAATCTGGCAGGAGCTGAAATAATTGCTTAACAACAGATAACTTTTCATTAAACAACAGCTGACTAATGTTGTTCCTAGTCACTTACAGTGAGGGAAAAAAATATTTCAGAAATCAGATCAGTCTATAATTTTAATGGTAGGTTTATTTGAACAGTGAGAGACAGAATAGCAACAACAAAATCAAGACAATGCATGTCAAAATCTTATAAATTGATTAGCATTTTAATTAGTTAAATAAGTATATGATCCCCTCTCAATCAGAAAGACTCCCAGGTGTCTTTTATACAGGTAATGAGCTGAGATTAGAAGCACACTCTTAAAGGGAGTGCTCCCAATCTCAGTTTGTTACCTGTAAAAAAGACACCTGTCCACAGAAGCAATCAATCAGTCAGTTTCCAAGGATGTCAGGGACAAGATTGTCGACCTACACAAGGCTGGAATAGCCTACAAGACCATTGCCAAGTAGCTTTGTGAAAAGGCAACAACAGAAGAAACACAAAAAAACTGTAAATCTCCCTTGGTCTGGCTTTCCATGCGGGATCTCACCTTGTGGAGTTACAATGATCATGAGAACGATGAGAAATCAGCCCAGAAATACACAAGAGGATCTGGTCAATGATCTCAAGGCAGCTAGGACCATAGTCACCAAGAAAACAATTGATAACACACTACGCCATGAAGGACTGAAATCCTGCAGCACCCGCAAGGTCCCCCTGCTCAAGAACGCACATGTACTGGCCCGTCTAACTGTTAGTCAATGAACATCTGAAGGAGAACTTGGTGAAAGTGTTCTGGTCAGATGAGAACAAAATTAAGCTCTTTGGTATCAACTCAACTTGCTGTGTTTGGAGGAGGAATGCTGCTTTTGACCCCATGAACACCATCCCCACTGTCAAACATGGAGGTGCAAATTTATGCTTTGGGGTTTTTTTTCTATTAAGAGGACAGGACAACTTCATCGCATCAAAGGGATCATGGACAGGGCCATGTACTGTTAAATCTTGGGTGAGAACCTCCTTCCCCCAAAACACACAGCCAAGGCAACAAAGCAGCGGCTCAAGGAGACACACATTAAGGTCCAGGAGTGGCCTTGCCAGTCTCCAGACTTTTATCCCATAGAAAATCTGCAGAGGGAGCTGAAGGTTCGAATTGCCAAATGGCAGCCTGAAATCCTTAATGTGCAAAGGGGAGTGTGACAAAATCCCTCCTGGGATGTGTGCAAACCTGGTGGCCAACTACAAGAAATGTCTGACAACAAGGGTCTGGCCACACAGTTCTAAGTAATGTTTTGCAGAGGGGCTGAATACTTATTTCACACATTGAAATGAAAATCAATTTATAAAATGTTTGACACGTGTTTTTCTGGACTTTTTTGTTGTTATTCGGTCTCTCACTGTTCAAATAATCCAACCATTAAAATTATAGACTGAATTTTTTGTCAGTGGGCAAACGTACAAAATCAGCAGGAGATAAAATAATGTTTTCCTTAACTGTATGCCCAAATTCTGGAATGGTGTGGTGGAACTGTGGCCTTCGTAGCCTATCAGAAAAGCATGAGGAATTGCCAGGGTGATAATCATTGACTCAATCGGTATAATCCAACAACCAATGTCCTGCAGTTTTTGCTCTGCTCCACATACAACATTATTTTCAGGAACAATTCTCATCCCACCAGAAAAACTATTGCTATCTTGTTAATGTCTAACATATGGCTCATGGCAAAATAAAAAATTGATTTAATACGATTTATTTTTGGTATTGGCTTTCTCTGCACCAGTGATTTATTTTGACCAGATTGTGAAGAAGTCAGGTAGTAGTTGACATATGGGCAGTTTTTCCTATCCTGGCTGTGGAACTCTGTGTTCCATAAACAAACACATGTTAGTAAGGAAATGTGTTATATTTGGCCAGTTTTCATTTTTGAATACTCTGGTTGACCTTTGTATGGAATCGCCCCCATACTTACAATTGATCCCAATTCAGTGCTCACTTCTGCTGTTTCATCATATCAGGTCACAGTCCACTAGGAAGAGGACTGTGCCCTGTTCTATTTGCACTTCTGATTAGTCACAGTCCCCCACACGCAGTCTCACAGATTGACACACACATTATACACTAACAGACAACCCGCATAACAGCTTCTAAAATGAGGCTGTTTTGAACTCTAATGTTGAATAACCTAAAACACTGGGTATTAAATGTTACTTAATCTCCAATATATATTTAAATAATTTATTTATTAGGTTCAATTAGCATTCATTCATTTTGAGACATTTTATTAGATCGGTTTACCTCTGAGGCAATCAGTAGGCTGTGTGTGTATGTGAGAATGAGAGAATTGTATGTATGTATGTATTCATGTTGATGTATTCCCCAATGTATTTGTTCCACTCTGCTTTTTTGCTAAATTCTTTGTCTTTCTCTCCATTATTAGGAACTTCATTACATTTATCTTGACTATGATTAATTATGAATGACCCAATTGATTAATGTTCTTGACATTAACTATAGAGTTATGTTTAACAATACACTCAATCAACATGAAACATATGCAACTTAGTTACATACTTTAAGATGTATTCAAAACAAATTAAATACTGATAATCAGTCATTTGACCTACAGTGCTTCTTGAATGTATTTGAACCCTACAGTGATATTAATTATTTAAACATATTAAAATGAACTTATAAAACCCCAATTTGTAATAAACACATACCAAATAAAGGATGCAAACAAATCAAATTATTTATTTTCATTTTTATTGAAAATGATTTATTTAAAAAAACAAAAAATATTCATGTGTCCAAAAATATATGAACACTTTCATTCAATATCTTATGGAAACTTTACTGTCATTGAACAAGTACAGTACAATGACTAATCAGAAGCAAATAGATGAGGGCAGAAAATTTGCAAGTATTAAGTATATGTACATACAAGTAGAATGTATAGATGTGCAGTTAACACAAATACTTTACATATGGCTATTCTAAATGTGCAATGCAAGCAAATGGAGGAGGGCAGAACATTATTCAGTATAATGTGTGTACAAGTAGGATAAATAGTTGTGCGGGTACATGTGGCAATAAAAACATTTGCAATCATGGCAAATTGAAGGAATAGGGTAGCACATGCAATTCAAATGCAGGGATAGCAGTATTGAGGTTCCTGATGTAGACATGTAGATATTACAATTGAAAATAGTACAGTGGCAGTTCTAAATATGCAAAGAGGACCCTTTAAAGGTGCAAGTCGGCATGTGCAAATGAAATAAAGGAATAGCAGCAATGACACGTACCTGTAGACAACTGAAAACCCTGCTGGTGAGACCTTTACCGCCTGCCTAATGGTAGGAGGGCAAACTGTTTTTGGCATGGATATGGAGGGTCCATGGCAGTGGTGTAGTGGTGCCTGGAGAAGTGGGTATACTGTAATCATGGGCGTCAAATTAGGGGGGACGGGGGACTCTAACTTTTTAAAAGGAAAGGAAAATAAACACTCTACTGGAGCTGAGGATGAGATGATTGGGTTAAACCTCCAAAAAGGTGCTTGATTAGGGGATACTGCTCGAAAGATATCAAGTACACATTTCTCAGCTTTACCTTCAGGTATGGATGCCTTTTCTTTTCTGATGTGAACAAGTCTGGGCAAATTATTGAGTAGACTTTTCACAAATGATTTTACAGTATTTTTAAGCTACAGAATACAAAACACTGAAGTATTTTGGTCCAAAAATATGAAGCCATTTTCATCAAATACAAATGACAAAAACCTATTTTGTATTTGAAATACATCATCATCATCTTCATCCACTTATCCGTTATTGGGTCGCGGGGGCAGTAGCTCCAGTAGGGGACCCATGACATCCCTTTCCCGAGCAACATTTGCCAGCCCTGACTGGGGGATCCTGAGGTGTTCCCAGACCAGTGTTGAAATATAATTTCTCCACCTTGTCCTGGGCCTACCCCAAGGTCTCCTCCCAGCTGGACGTGCCTGGAACACCTCCCTAGGTAGACGTCCAGTGAGAATCCTTACCAGATGCCCAAACCAACTGAACTGACTCGTTTCGATGCAAAGGAGCAGCGTTTCTACTCCTAGTTCCTCACGGATGACTGAGCTCCTCACCCAGTCTCTAAGGGAGATGCCTGCTACCCTTCTGAGAAAACTAATTTCAGCCGTTTGTACCCGCGATCTAGTTTGTACCCGCGATGACCCAGCCTTCATGACCTTTGGTGAGGGTAGTAACGAAAATTTACTAGTATATCAAGAGCTTTGCCAACCGGCTCAGCTCTCTTTTCGTCACAATGGTGCCATAAAGTGAATGCAATGCCACACCCCCGCTGCTCCGATTCTCTGGCCAATCTCCCGCTCCATTTTTCCCTCACTCATGAGCAAGACCCCGAGATTCTTTACGTGGGGAAACGCCTGATTCCCTACCTGGAGGAGGCACTCCATTGGTTTCCTGCTGAGAAACATGGCCTCAGATTTAGAGGTGGTAATCCTCATCCCAACCACCTGGCTATGAAACGGTCCAATGAGTGCTGAAGGTCACAGACCGATGATGCCATCAGGACCACATCATCTGTAAAAAGCAGCGATGAGATCCCCAGCCCACCGAACTGCAGCCCCTCCACAAACTGACTACGACTCGATATCCTGTCCATAAATGTTACAAACAGGTTTGGTGACAAATCGCAGCCCTGGCAGAGGCCAATCCCCACCTGGAAAGAGTCCAACTTACTGCAGAGAACCCAAACACAGCTCTCACTGCCCCCAACTCCCACGCAATGTTGAAGAGGCGTGTCATCCAAGACATCCCCTCCACATCCAAAGCTTTCAAAATTTTGGGACAAAGCATTGTCACTGTGGAGCTGTTTAACTTCCTCAGTGACTTTTGCCAAGTAGATTGACGATGCTTCCCCATCAGCCTCCAGCTCTGCCTCTACTATAGAGGGCATGGTAGTGGGATTTAGGAGTTCTTCAAAGTTTTCCTTCCATCACCCAATTACCTCTTCAGTTGAGGTCAACTGTGTCCCATCCTTACTGAACACAGCTTGGATGGTTCCCCGCTTCCCCCTCCTGAGGTTGCGGATGGTTTACCAGAAACACCTTGGTGCTGACCGAAGGTCCTTCTCCATTGCTTCCCCGAACTCCTCCCACACCTGCTGTTTTGCCTCTTTCACGGCAGAGGTCGCAGTCTTTCAGGTCCGCCGGTACACTGCAACCATCTCTTGAGTCCTTTGGGATCACATTTCCTGGAATGCCTCATCCTTCAGTCGGAGGGTTTCCCTGACTACCAGTATCCACCAAAGGGTTTGAGTGTTACCGCCCCTTGAGGCACCTAAGATCGTTAGACCACAGCTCCCTGCCACAGCTTCGGCAATGGAAGCTTTGAACATCGACCACTCAGGTTCAATTCCACCAACCTCCACAGGGATGTATGAAAAGCTCCGCCGGGGGTGTTAGTTAATGATCTTTCAGACGGGGGCCTCCTCCAGACGTTCCCAGTTCACCCGCACTACCCTTTTGTGCTTTGCTGGTCTGTCCAGAGTCTTTCCCCACCCCCTGACCCAACTCACCACCAGATGGTGCTCGGTTGACAGCTCCACCCCTCTCTTTACCAGAGTCCAAAACATGCAGCCTCAGATCCGATGACACAATCACAGAATCGATCATCGACATTCAGCCTAGGGTGCTCTGGTACCACTTATCCTTATGTTCGAACATGGTGTTTGTTATAGATAATTCATGACTAGCACAGAACTCTAACAACAAACAACCCCTCGAGTTCAGATCAGGGAGTCTGTTCCTCCCTATCACACCTCTCCAGGTGTCTCCTCATTGCCCATGTGCACGTTGAAGTCCCCCAGCAGACTTATGGATTCCCCTAATGGAGCCCCATACCTGGGTCTCCAAGAAGGCCAAATACTCCGAACTGCTCTTCGGGGCATACACACAAACAACAGTCAGAGTTTTCCTTCCCACAACCCCCCGTAGGTGTAGAGAGCCGACCCACTCATCCACCAGGGTAAACTCCATCATAGCGCCGCTCAGCCGGGGGCTTAATTCTTCTCTGGAGTACTGTTCCAGGGTGGAAATAAGCCCCACCAGATGTAACTGATATCCCTGTCTAACACCATGTAGATTGGAAACCAAGTTTTAGAACTGCCCTAACTTAAACAGTTTCTTGCATCCTAACCAGAGGTTTTTGTAATTTATAGTAAATCTTTCACTTACTTTATTGTCTATATGTCTGGCCAATCATTGGTGTCTATGAAGAACAAAAAACATACAGTATACTCAGTAATTTACAGTGAAAGTACAGATAAGATGACCAATTTACAACACAACAAGATTGCAATATGATATCAAAATAGCAAGCTATGTGTGGAATCTGAGAATTAACAATTACAATATTAATGTACGTTTCATTGGAAGTGAATGTGCCTAGATAATGAGAACAACAGATACCCCTCTGTTTAGATTATTTCTCTGTAGGTTACGCTCTGATAACCACAGGAATGTTTACATTCACCATTTGGCAAGGGGTTACTGTTTTGGAAACCTGATCTTTGCTAGGTAAACACACCCTTCAATGTATATATCAGCTTGTAACCAACATTACAGAAGTGAAGAGAAGAGATTGAGCCTTAACATCATGCGCTAATAGACTATCAAATGCTGCAATAAATAATTGAATTACTCTCTCCCTTGACAACCCGGGTATAATTATTACAACCACTATACGAAACTGCTGATTTCTTACACTCTGCAAATATAATTCTGCCTCGGAGGCAAAAAGAAACATGAATATTCTGGCTGTCACGTCCTGACTATGCCCCTAGCCATCTTCACAATGGCTGGGGCCATAGTCAGGACGTGGCCAATAGAGGTGCCTCTAGGCACCTCTATGCACTTGGGTCTCCCCAATTGGAGGCAGGTGTTGGGTATTGCCTCCAATTGGGGAACCTATTTAAGTTGACTGTTTGACCACATGAATGTGGATTATTTTGGTTTGCTAGCCGTAGGCTACAACACCCAGTCATTTGGAGTTGCTTTGAGTTTGCTTGTGTTTCTTTTGTTCACTCTTAAACTATGGACTACTTTCTCCACAACGTCTCTGCGCCTGAGTCCTTCCACCAATTCCGTGACACTGGCAGAAAAAGTATTTGACTGAAGTGAAGTATCACAAGTTTCTAAATAACCAGCCAATCAGAGCTATTTCATATGTTGGGCATATTATTTATTGGTTATGTTTGAATTTTGCTTTTACTACAAAAATAAGGCATATTGCGTATACGCAGTAACTGTACTTCATTCTTATGCATCAGTAAGAAGTCAGTATATGCTATGTCCACTGACAAAAACTGTGAAAGCATATACCTGCGTATACCCTCCACTAAACCACTGGTAAGAAGTGAGTGTACACTATGGCAGCTGACAAAAACTTAGGTATACAGTGTGTATACCCTCCACTAGACCACTGGTCCTTTGGATATGCCATGCTTCCACTGGAGGTCTACCCTTGCACTGGAGGTCTACGATGGCTGGGATCTGGGTACCTGTGATGTGCTGGATGTTTTTCACCACCTGTTGCAGGGTCTTCTGGTCATCTATGGAACAACCACCAAACTACACTGCGGCGCAGTTAGTCAGAATGCTCTCGATTGTGCAGTAAAAGTTCACAAGGGTCTTGGAAGACAGGCAGGCCTTCTTCAAACTCTTCAAGAAGTACAGGCACTGCCACACCTTTTTGACGAGGGCTGAGATGTTGAGGGACCAGGAGAGGTCCTTGGAGATGTGGACACCCAAGAATATGAAGCTGGACACATGCTCCCCCAAAGTGCCATCAGTGAGAACTGGGGCATGACTGCAGCCTTTAGATTTCCTGTTATCCACAATGAGCTCCTTGGTTTTCTTTGCAGTGAGGGCCAGGTTGTTATCAGCGCACCATGCCGCCAAGCACTTGACCTCCTCCTTGTAGTCTGCCTCGTTATTGTCACTGATCAGGCCTACCACTGTGGTTTAGTCAGTGAACTAGACAATGGTGTTGGAGCTGTGTACAGGAACGCAGTCATAGGTGAAGAGGGAGTACAGGAGGGGGCTCAGCACGCAGCCAGGTGGAACACCAGTGTCCAGTATCAGGGTGGAGGTGAAGTTGTTTTACCTGAATGACTGGGGTCTGTTGGTTAAGAAGTCCAGAGTCCAGTTGCAGAGAGGGGCTGATCACTAGGTCATGGAGTTTGTTGACCAGCGTAGAGGAGATGACCGTGTTGAATGCTGAGTTAAAGTCTATGAACAGTATTCTCGCATATGTGTTGGTTATGTCCAGGTGGGTCATTATGTTGGAGAACTAGTCTTTCGAAGTGCTTCATGAGTGTGACAGGTCAACAGTCATTCAGGCTAGATGCAGACAACCACTTTGGCAATGGCACATTGGTTGCAGTCTTGAAGCACGTGGGGACAACCGCCTTGGCTAGTGACAGGTTGAAAATGTCAGTGGAGACCTCGGCCAGCTCCATAGCACATGCTCTGAGCACATGCCTGGGGACATTATTGGGACCAGCGACCTTGTGTGCATTTACCCTGCTCAGTGCAGATCACATCAGTGGTGGATAGTCTGGGAGGGGCGTCTGGAGTGAGTTCAGCTTTAATGCCTGGCTCTCTGTTGCCCCTGTCAAAACAAGAGTAGAACCTGTTTAACTCATCGGTGATGGAGACATCATTAGCAGTGGGGGTGTTTTTTATACTGGTAGTCTGTGATTTGCTTGGATGCCCTGCCACATCCATTGGGGTTCAAAGTAGTTGCTGAAGAGCTCCTTAATACGTAATATATGGTCATTTTTAACCATCATGATGCCCCTTTTCAGGTTGGCCCTGGATGAGCTGTAGGTCTCCATATTGCTGGATCTGAATGCAACGTCATGTGCCTTTAGCAATTGATGGAACTCGCTGTTCATCCAAGGCTTCTGGTTGAGGAAGGTCTTTATTAGTTTATGGTTGATTACATTGTTGGTTCAGGCGTTGATGTAATCCAGAACGGAGGAAGCATATGTGTCATTGTCCATATGGGAGTCAAGTTTAGCTTGAGTGCCAAACAATCTCCAGTCTGTGTTTTGAAACAGGTGTTGAATGACCTTGATGGTTTCACCCATTTAACGAGGGGTAAATACTTAGTAGGAATAATGAGAGGTGGTCAGATTGACCTAGGTGGGGGAGAGCAATGGCTTCTACGCCTCTGGAATGTTTGTGTAATAAAGGCACCAACAGGTTTGGCAGTTTGCTGCCTGCTAATAGCATCCTGCAAGTTTAGCATTAGCATCCGGTGGTATGTAGATTGCGGTAACAGCAACTTGCATGAACTCCTGAGGCAAGTGACAAGGTGTGCACTTAATCATCAAGTACTCCAGATTAGTTGAGCAGTGTCTCCCGGTTATGTTAGTGTTTGTACACCATGCTTTGTTTACATAAATGCACAGGCCACCTCTGGTTTTACCTGAATCCTCCGCTATTCAGTCAGCTCTGAGACAGCGCATCCTTCCAGGTCAATTAAGCTGGTGGGATGGTGTTGTGTGGCCACGTTTCTGAGAGAATCATCTCACAAAAATACAATCCATAATCCTTTTTTGTGAGATGATTCTCATTAGAATTTTGTCAATTTTCTTTGCTCGTGTAAATTAGTAAGGAAAAGGCTAGGCAGTGAAGGCCAATGGGGAGCATTGCCAAGTCCCTGCTTCCCTTGTCTTTGTTTAAGGTCTCAACGCTGCCTACTTGTACTTCCTGTCGGCGATATAGTTGGCATCTTCCAGGGCGTCTTCACAATCTCTGGTGGAAGTTGTCAAAAATGCAATCTTTGCATCGTGTTCCAATATAAAGGAGTTCTTGTTCGGCTGTAAATGTTGTATGCAAGACTGTACCGAGTGAATGAACTAGAAACTGCTAATTTGTAAAACCTGGGTCGACACTGAGTCTCGGGATGCACACACACCAACATCTTGGTCGTATGTGGCATACGGCTGGTTGTTATGTGAAAGCACTTTATGACAACTGCTGATGTAAAAAAGGCTTTATAAAATAAATTTGATTGATTGATTGATAAGCAGGAATAACTTGTAATCATCTCCTATAGCCAGTCATCAGTCTCTGACATGTTTTTTCCCAGGTCCACAGGAGGGAATGCAGCCCCAGAACATGGAATTCCCACCACCATGTTTGAGTTTTGGGAAGTGTTTTTTGATGGTATGCAATGTTGGTTTTCACCAAAAAGAGCCTTATTGATTTTCATCAAAAAGGTAAATTTTGGTCTCATCAGTCCAGAGAATGGACTTCTAGAAACCTTCAGATGTGTCCAGGTGGTCTCTTGTATACTTAAGAGGGGCTTCCTAACAATCCGTCCATGAATGCTGTTTCGATTCAGTGTTCTTTTTGTTGAAGCATACACAGTAACCTAAGATGCGGCTACGGAGGTCTGCAAATCTCCAGATGATGTTTTCGGTTTGGCCTGATTCATTATTTTTATATTTTGGCTCTTGGGGATATTTTGGAAGGGCATCAACTTCTAAGCTGAGTGGGTGTTGTGTTAAATGCGCTCCATTATTACAGTATTTGTTAATAATTTGCCTCACTGTGGACTGAAGGAGCTCAAGTCTTTCAGAGATCGTTGAATGCTGTTGCCTTCCCCAGACTGATTTGCTCTCTCTACCCTCTTCTTGATGTCATCTCAGATCTCCTTTCGTCTCGGCATGGTGTTTTGCATTCATCTGTGCAGAGTCGGGGAGTTACGGATTACAAGTACTTTAAAACAGATTACAAAAAAACTAACTGCTAAAATTGTGTAAACCTATTAAATTGAAAAAGAATAGGTGTGTGAAATAATTATGACACGTTGTGTGTTTGAATTTATTATTTAATGTTATAAAAACAGTGATTTGAACCAAAATATGAATTGCACGCCTCAGTGGGATGCAAAGGTGGACGCATATAACCAGTTTAGTGATGGAGAAAGCTCTAGTTAAAATTTTTCCAGTTTAGGTTAGTTGGATGGCTGGTTAAAACAGAGTATATCTTCGATAATATTATAGCAGAGACATATAAAATGTTATTTAGTTATCAACTTGATGCATAATTCTCAAAACAATGATAGGCAGTAGGCCTACCTGGTGTTATATCTTTTTCAAGTTCCAAGGTTTATTTGTCAAATGCACAGAACAACACAGCCAGGAATTGTTTAATAGATTAGGCAACTATTTGTTAGATAGCTGTAATATGGCGCTGCCTACTAGATAAAACATTATATGGAATTTACTACGACATTTGAGGAGAAAAGGTGTGTTAGGAATCACTCTGCAAAAGGATGATTATTTTCATTTGATGCAGCCACATCATCTCCGTCCATTCAGGTAGGTATGGATCCTTTGCATCTCTAACATTGGTTATCATTGGCTGCTGACATCATTTACTTTAAGCTAAGAGTGCAGGTTTATAATCACAATTTATTTATTTCACTTGCTTTTTGAAAATCCATCTCTGGTGGCCATAATAATTGCATTACGTTCGCGTGGGTAAATCTTGTTTCTATGCGGGGGTTCATGATTGCAAATGCGCATTTGTGTGCCGGGGGTTTTTGCAACATTTTGACAATGTTGGTTGGGGAGTAAATCATCAGACTACTGCAGATTTTGTTTATGCGCGACGAGCTATGGATATCTTAATTTTTATATATTACAATACCCTTTTCCAGTAGTTGCCATTTATTTTTCAACAATGTTTTGAAGCAATTAAAAACATAAATAAAACAAAATAACAGAACAGGCTTAAGCATCATTAGAGTTTGGGTTATGTTCAGGTACAAAGTCTGATTAGAATGACAGAATATCTGACAGAACTTTAACTAATGTAGAGCCCAGTCATATTGAAGCATAAAGCAATGTTTTAGAAACTCATTTCCAAGGGCACTGTTGCCCATGCAACCCATAAGGTAAAATGTGAATTATGTTTTTGGCCAGCTATGAAAACTCCAACATTGATTGGTCCTGCAAAAGGTGATCAGTTGGTTATAGGCTATCCCTTTTTGTTTTCCAATGTCTCCTGAAATGAAAGTAATCAGATTACGTTACTGAGTCTGAGTAATCAAAAAGTGACATTACCGATTACAAATGTGGACAGGTAACTTGTAACTGTAAAGAATTACATTTAAAAAGTAACGTACCCAACTCCCTGTCCTGTTTTCTTCTTGTCTTTTAATATATTTTGGAGGGATGTCCTGTCCTTGGTAATGTCTCTGTTGTGCCATATTTTCTGCATGTGATGATAACTGTCTTCACTGTGTTCCATGGTATATCTAATGCTTTTGATTTTTTTTGTACCCTTCTTCTGACTGATTTGCCTGCAGACAATGGCTTTTGCTCTGAGATGCAACCAAGAAAATGTCAGGAAATTCCTACTAGAACAGCTAAACTTTATTTGTGATTAATCAGAGTCACTTAAAATGATGGTAGGTGTGTAATGACTTCAATTTAACATGAGTTTGAATGTGATTGGTTAATTCTGAACACAGCCACTTCCCCTGTTAAAGAGGGTGTGCTCACTTATGAAACCAGGTTATTTAATTTTTCCCCCTTGAAGATTTCAGTTTGTTTTTCAATTGAATTGTTCGCATTATAGGTCAAATTAAAAGTGGAAAAAGTTCTGACATGATTAATCTTTGTCTCATTCTTTTACGTCACAAAAAAATTGCATTTTAACAGGGGTGTGTAGACTTTTTATATCCGCTGTATATTTTGTCCTAGATGATGTCAGTTATTGCTCAAGTAAAGAAAATCACTTTGCAGCTATTTTGCTTTTGTCTTTTTAGGAACCAAGAATTGCTTCTCAGAATAAATGTGGAGCATTAGCCGTGCACTGCAACCTCACTTGGTTCTGAATGTTTCTTGGTCGTTTGGCTATTTACTTGGACAAAATACAGTCGGTGTCTGAAGACCAGAAAAGAGTCAGAATGCTTTTCCTTTTTTAACACTTTTCCTGTGGGCTGTGCCCAACTCAACACTTATCAGGCATCGATCTCAACATGGCAGAATGGGCCACTCCCACCTCCGTCTCTGGGATTACAGTACAGATTGTTTGAGTGTTCAGAAAATAAGACATTTGTCTCTGATTTATGATGTCTTTGTCCCAATAAAATGTTATTTAATTGTTAGCTATTCCAGAGGAGGTGCACCATACTCTTATCTGAACATTGAACCCACTTTAGTCATGTCACTGGCTTTCTCACTCTCAGAATAGCTATTTCAGTAATCCACGCTCTATATGACATTTCATTGTTTCTTCTAAAACGTTCTGCCACATTTCATAGTGTCACCTAAAATACTAGTTCAAATTTCACATTCCTCCTGAAACTTTTAGTTTCGTAGTGTTGTGGCAATTTCTTAACTAATGTATTTTGGAGACATGTTTGCTTATCTATTACCTAGTATGTTACTCTGGTCTTTGGTTGTGACATGCATCTGTATTATTTCAGACAATCATTAGGTTCTCTGACCATCTGCTCAACTGGCTAAACCATTAAGGGTATCTGTCCTTTGTTCCTTAGGAATGTGATTGTTGGGGGATGGTAGGGGCAGTTGGCCCTTTAGGTAAACACAACAGTGAACATTATGGCAGGATGCATACGGTGGGGGGACAACCCTCCCACCTGTGTGACCTAAGATTGTTGGGTGGGATCTTGCCACACCCCTTTTAACTATAATAAATACGAGCTGTTCATGTAATTTACTTTAGAGGCTCCTCGAATGATTATTCTGTAAGCGTTTGACGCGTCTCTCTATTTGCAAATAAACTGCTAATTGTGCCAAGATAATTTTGTCTCTGTCTTACTCCTTTGAGTGTCTATCGATGAAATTTCCATCACAGTAGTTATCTCAGACTATAGTCCTTCAATATCATAAAGTTTTTCCTGAAAGTTAACTTGGGGTATTTTCTGTTCTGAGCACTCGTGTAGGGACAAGGCTGGTCACACACAATAGAGATGTAACATACTTTAGCAAAAGCCTTTAGCCAGAGGCTAAAACGGCTGACTGTCTCTGCAGAGACAGAAGCCAAACATCTGTTCATATACACCTCTATCCTTCCACCCCTTGTTTTCCTCAGCCACTTGCTGCCAGGCAGGGGGAATTATGGGAAGAGTTCAGAGTGTGTTTATCAGCCTCATTCTTTATCACAGGCACAGGTCTGCTATCACCAGCTGAGCAGCAGATCCGGAGGTAAATACTCAGATGCAAACAAACACTGACTGCCATGCCCATAATCCCCTCTGATTCAGCCAGGTCTGGAAGGATTCATCTGTATTGTTGGTTTGTTCAGCTCAAAGGTAATCAGACGGGGTTTGGAAAAGGGGGTGATAGGAGTTCACACTGTGAGTCCAATATTATCCACACCACAGCTGATGGCACTTTTATTGATGTTGCAAATATGTTTGTACAGGAAATGTTGGTTGCAAGTTTTGCATGGATACCAATCCAGCCCTGGCCCAACAACTTAAAGGCAATGACCATTCTCAACACAACTTTCTTCTTTCTGTCTCTGCCTTGATCCCCTCCTCCCACAGAAATGTATGCGGTTCAACCCCAATGCAACCGTGTGGGTGGCCAAGCAAAGGATCATGTGCACTCTGAGCCAGAGTCTGAAAGACGTGCTCAACTATGGCCTCTTCCAGCCCGCCATGAACGGACGAGATGGAAAGTTCCTAGACGAGGAACGACTCTTCATGGAATATCCGCAGCCGATCGGTACAGGGGTTCCATCTCTAGAGGTATATTGACAGCCAGTAGGTTGTTTTTGCGATTAAAAGGAGTGGTACAGTACTTCTCAGTGAAATGGTCTTCCATAATCCATAAGCCGATGAATATATGTTATTATAATCTTATTGTTATTTGCATACTCTTATCCAGTCCATTTTGATTTCGGTCTAACTGGTCTGTGTGTATCCATCGAACCAGTGTTTTGGGTTTAAAAATTCTTCATATTACAAAAACAAGACAATACCAGGGATATTAAATGACAGAATCCTTTTATATTTCCATTATATAGCAGACTTTCTTATTTAGAGGGATACAATGGGAATTAGGTTTAAAAAGATTTACCTTTTGGTCACTGGTCCAACATTTTAACCACTAAGCTACCTAGCCGATTAATAAAGGCACCACTACTCTTGATGTTTTGTGGTTGTAAATTATGAACTGGATTTTCTCCAGAGTGCCAACCAATGGGCGCAGCCGTCTCCAGGGAGACAATTACTTACGTGCCACCCTAGCCAACTGATAAAAGGTGCCACTCTAGGAATATTATTTCAGCCAATGGATGAATGGACAGAGCGGTGCATTACAATTTTTGAATGTTCAGATTAAAATATGCTCCAACATGCCTCTCTGAAATGTAAAGTAACAAATCACATCAGCTATTTTCACAGCAGTTATCTGCAATGTTTGAGAATATTTGGCATCGGAATGCATCTATAAAATCCTGACTAATTGGCAATGGCGTCTCTAGGGAGACAATTACATTCTCATCCAATTAGAGCCACTGTCATTGCTACATGGCACCATGTCATAAATAATTGACTAGCCCTAATCCCCTCTACCTGTCTGTCCTCTTGCACAGTTCCGCTACAAGAGTCGAATCTATCGACAACCTCATGTAAACGAGAAGCAAATTGCCAAACTACACACCAAGGTGAGTGCTGCTGACACATTTGACACTCTTAGAAGCTATTTGGATTTTCTATTCACACAAGCAGCAGGAAATTCTTGCTGCACCAGAGGTCTGCCAGAAGGCGTTCAAACACTTTGGTTAGACCCATGACCTGGAAGATGTACACTAGGCGTTCAAACATTTGGGGTCACTTAGAAATCCCTTTGTGTTCCAGGAAATACCCGTCCACCATTCCCATCCAAAAAGCCCTATTAAACTTTTGAATACATACAACCCCTAGCAACCACGTTCCAATGGAAAACAGCACTTCTCATATGTTGACATTGAGCAATAGGAGGACCGATAGCACTGGGAAGGTCCATGCCAAACGCAATCAAGTTTTCCAAAATTGTTTCAACATAACTGCTGTGATGCATTGCTTAATTAGATCAACATCACTGTTGAATACACATATAAACTCACTGACAATGTTATATACCTGGTAACTAAAATGATGCTCTCCGTCAAAAACAAAACAAAACCTACACTATCATTCAAAAGTTCGGGGTCACTTAGAAATGTCCTCGTTTTGAATTAAAAGCAATATTTTGTCCATTAAAATAACATCAAATTGATCAGAAATACAGTGTATACATTAATATTGTAAATGAGTATTGTAGCTGGAAACAGCAGATTTTCAATGGAATATCTACATTGTCATACAGGGGCCTGTTTTCAGCAACAATCACTCCTGTGTTCGAGTGGCACCTTGTGTTTGCTAATACAAGTTTAGCATTTAAAAAGGCTATGTGATCATTAGAAAACTATTTTGCAATTATGTTAGCACAGCTGAAACCTGTTGTGCTGATAATAAAGCAATACAACTGGCCTTCTTTAGACTGGATGAGCGTCTGAAGCTTCAGCAATTGTGAGTTGTGTTGGCCATACAAGGCTTCATTACCGTTCTTCTAGCAGCAGGATATTATGCTAGCAGCACTAACTAAGATTTTCTTTTTCAAAATAAAAGCCATCATTGAAATATATAAGACAATATAGTTAGCAATCTAGTCTGTACATTTTATGTTTTATGTCTGTTCCCATATAGTTCGTGTCTGGTTTCTTTTACAGAATATGTTGAAAGGTGTTTATTTTAACTATACTGGAATAGCTAACGTTCTTAGTTTGGTAACAATTAATATATGACAGAATACTCATATTGGTTTATTCTGTTTTTACACAATGGTAGCTAGGTTTAGCAAAAGTAATGTCAACTTTGCTAATGTTAAAGATTTCACGTCCGTTGCTTAATGCCTATCTTTTTCACTTTACTGGCTACCCAGTAAACTATGAATGTGAGTGTTGCACGAGTAGCTAGCAATGTGTCTTGAATTAATTTGCTAATGTTATTTGAATATGATAGCTAGTGTAACTTTACAAGTTTATTTATTTACCATTAATTTGGACAGCTGACTAGCAAATATTCTGCCTGTAATAATGTTGTTTGATTCCCTGTTATCATGTTAATACATTACATTCATAGAATTGGAACCAGCACAGGACATCAATTATATCGTGCTGTAATAAATGGCATTTTTGTGCTCAAATTATTTAAGCATTTTTTAGATCTTCTCTATTGAAACCCCCTTCCATGGCAGATGGCTACACCACAGCAGAGTTATTCTTACTTTATTTGTGAATAAAGATACATATTCATTCAGATAATTATTTAATCTATATGAAATTTACGTTCATAAGATATGCTGCTCAGCGCTCCCAGCACTTTTTATTCTTCAAAATATAATGAATAAGCTGTTCTGTTTTCTGACATAACATAATATTTCGTAACATATAAAAATTCATTTTTAATGAAAATATATAGCTCTGGAAAATATAAAGAGACCACTCTTATTTTTTCTTTAATCAGGATCTCTACATTTATGACACCCATTCCATTACAGTGTATGTTAAGTTCCAACACAGGCACACCTCATTTTACGTAATGAGGTACTGATTAGGTGATTACCTGAACCAAATCAAATTTTACCACAAAAGGTATGAAAACCAGTGCTGTGGTCAGCACTATCCTCCTGCAATAGGACCAGCTGGATGGCAAAAGCAGTGCAAGTAGTACCTCAAAGGTAATTAGAAAAAATGTACTATGCAGCATGACAAAAGAGTTGAGAAGAATAGCTTTGAGTGAAGAAAAGAAGTGTTTAATTCTGGCTTTACTGGCAGAGGGATACAGTGAGCATCAGTTTGCTTGAATTCTGAAAATTTCAAAGACAGCAGTTAATAAGAAGACATTGGGGACAACAAAGCTACAGACTGGCAGAGGGCGAAAATGACTGTCCACTGACCGAGATGAGTGTCAACTCATTCAAATGTCAGTCAACATCCATGGGATGACATCAGGTGACCTACAAAAAGAATGGCAAACAGCAGCTGGGGTAAAATGCACAGTGAGGATGGTTTGAAACAGGCTCCTAGGGGCAGGGCTGAAGTTGTGCAAAGATAGATAAAAGCCCTTTATCAATGAGAAGCAAAGAAGAGCCACGCTGAAGTTTGCAAAAGACCAGCCAGTTTCTCCCTGTCTTTGATCAGTCATTGTTTGTTGCTGTTTCATGTTTCCGGTTTGTTGTTTCATGTCTGATGTTTGGTGTTGCCGTTCAGCTGTTCCTGACATTAAAAGTGTTTCGCTGCACCTCTGCGTTTGCCTCCATCATCCCTCCCTGGACTATCCTGACAGAACAATAGAGGAATGGAGTAAGGTCATCTTCTCTGATGAGTCAAATTTTCAGCTTTGCCCAACACCTGGTCATCTAATGGTTAGATGGAGACCTAAAGAGGCCTACAAGCCAAAGGGTCTCACACCCACTGTTAAATCTGGTGGAGGATTTGTGATGATCAGGGGACACTTTAACAAGGCTGGAATCAGGCAGATTTGTCTTTGTGAAGGACGCAAGAATCAAGCCACGTACAAGGTTATCCTGGAAGAACACCTGCTTCCTTCTGCTCTGACAATCAAATTTATTTTATAAAGCCCTTTTTACATCAGCAGTTGTCACACAAAGTGGTTTTACAAAACACCTGGCCTAAAACCCCAAGGAGCAAACAACAGTAGTGTTGAATTTCAGTGGTTAAGAAAAATTTAGGAAGAAACCTAGATAATAATTAGTGCTGACTTTATAAATCACAAGCAGTGCTGCAGCAGTTCTGAATGACAAAAAGTGTTAGATCAATTGATAAAAACAGTCTCACACAGTCCTCTTCTGGCTGTGCCGGATGAACATTTTAAGAGACTAAATTGTAATAATTAATAAATGCATGTGGGCTGAGTCCAGAGTATATTTAAACACAGTCCAAGTCGTAAGCTTGACCAGATGGACAAGGACAGGGACAACCAGCAGAGTGGCAGCTGAATTTGTCAGAATTTGCAACACAACCAGGAGGCCTTTGGACGGACACATTAATGAGTCAAGCCTGGTACTCCGCAGGTCTGGGTCAAGACCTCATGTCCTCAGTTTAAAACGGAGACAGGGAACATTTTTTAAATGCATTCCTTAGATCTACAAGGATTGATAGTTGAGAAGGAGAACTGACCCTGCTCCTCTAGTGCAATAAAATGGCTGAGACAGGGGGGTCCAGTGACGCCCATGGCCAACCGACAGAACGACTGAGTACCCCTTGTTAAATAGCGTAGTGGTTAGCGAAGCGGACCTGCAAACTATAGGTCCCGTGCTCGGATCTCCTCACAGGCAAAGTGAAGTACGTATTATGAATTATTACGTTTAGATGAAAATGTTGCTGTTTAAAACCTTCACTATCTACATTATAAATACAGACAGTGTTAATCATATAGTCTGAAATAAAACAGTTTACCGTTATAATGCGACGTTTTCTGGTGAAGTACACATTCGTGCATGCGTTTTGGGTCAGGACAGACAAACACATTTGCTGGCTACAACATACAGCAGTTACGTTATAGTAAGCCTTAACTAAAACTGTATACGTTTATTGTGACTTTTTCTGGCATGGCAAAGTTCATCTTCAGTCTCACTAGCAATTGCTCAAGTTTTATGATTATTCCTAGGAGGATAGTAGATGCTAATAAGCTGTTAACACGGCCAGTGGCAAAAGCCAGTTATTTTTCTCCTTCGGCCAAGTATGATTATTCTGACGCTGTCTCTGGTTCAGGAGTGTCTTGCCATTAGGAATGCAACATTTGTAGCCCATTTTCTGGAGATGGCTGTGCATGGTGGCTCTCAATGCATTGACTCTTGTCTATAATTCTAATATTTTGAGATACTGGATTTTTTATTTTCATGTGCTGTAAAACTCAATCATCAAGATTGAAACAAAGAAGGCTTGAAATGTTTCACTTTATGTGTAATGAATCAAGAGTATATGGTGTCCCTTTTTTGTTTGAATTACGGGGAAAAACTTATCCAGGATATTCCAATTTTTTTTGATGCACCTACATAGTATCATTCAAAGTGCTTCATTCATAGGAGGAATGCTGGAACATGTAATGGTTATTGATTTATTACAGCTAAGATACTTTTAATTGCTGGGGTCAAGTTTATCTCCATTATAATCACATTTTCCCAAAAAGATTTTCCAACACCAACCAGTGCTCTGATAGATATTTACTCCTATTCACTAAACCTAATAACCTACACATCATTTGTCTGTCATTCCTAATTAAGAATTCATTCAAACGAATTATTTTCATAGGTTCATTGAAAATTGCAGCTAGGCAATAAGCATGGAAAATTAGCCTGTGGTGTTTGTTGTGCATTGTTTCGTGTCCATTGGGAAAAAAAAAAACTTCTAAAACGTTCAAACAAAATACATACAGAACTTAAAAACCCAAAGCAAACTATCTAGGAAAAGAATGAAAAGCAACACACTGCCATCTACAAACAAGGTATTAAATTAAGTGCATAACCCGTTGCTGACATACAGGACTCAAATGTACCTTGGGTAGCTCGTCTGTCCAATGGATACACAGCTATTTCTTGATTTCCAAGTATTTTTTTTACTTTCTGATTTTGGTGGGATGTTTAATATATTGTATACATCTGCACAATTTGTAAGTAGAATTATTTCGAATGTCTGGAGGGGAGGCTATAGTTGAGGCTGTATTTTGTGATAGGAGTGTCAGTTACGCTAGCATTTGCTACAAAACATTTTTTAGGACACATTTTAGCTCGACAGTGCCACTTTCCTGAAAGTCACCAATATGTGTAGGTAGAATTTACTTTGTTGCAATGTAAATTACTTTTTTCTGGCCTGATGATTCGGATTTGTGTTGTTACATTAACAGGCATCGCCTTCAGTCTAGTTATTCATATGGTGCATCAAGTGTAATAGCTGCAAAAGTGTAATTCTAAAATGTTTTATTTACATGTGTAGTAAGACATTGTGTTATTACTGAAAGATAAATCATGTGTAATTACACAATTGGAATAATATACAATTGGCACGGCATAGCTTTTCTGACCAGAGCAAAACGCATTTCGTAGCAAAATCTATTTCAATGCTCAGTTAATTAATTCAGTTAAGAATGTACAAAAACCTTAATATGCAATAAAACAGATATTTCTGTCCATGCATATTAATGCACATTTTCTAATTAGGACGTATGGATGAAAATGAGAAAAACATTTGACCTACAACAGTAGTAAAACTATTTTACAAATGCTTGTGTGTTTTTTTTGTTTGTTTTATCAGAGTTGATGCAACATTTATTAAATAATCATGCTGTGAAATTACATAACTGTGCATTGGTGCAAAACAATTCTAAACTAGATATAAACATACTGATATTAAGAAGAAAAGTTTCAGTAAATGACCTGCATCCTATAACTTCCCGCAGAGCTGTCAAACGCTCTTTGGCTCCCATGCGCTACACATCCTACCTGATGGAAACAGACATATTCCACTATTTGTTAGGTAGATTTATCATGCTGCCTTCAAGATAAAACATAATATTGGAATTTACCACGACATTTGAGTAGAAAAGTTGCGTTGGGAAGCATTCTGACAAAGGATGATTATTTTAATTTGATGCGGCCACATCAACTCCATCCATTCAGGTAGGCCTTGTGATTTTGCTTGCTTTGCATCCCTGAAAATTGTGTTCATTGGCTGCTGACATCATTTGCTTTAAACTAAATGTGCAGGTTTATAATCCCAGTTTATTTCTTTCATTCGCGTTTTGAAAATCCATCATTGGTGACCATAAAAATCGCAGATTACGTTCACGCGGGTAAATCTCGTTTCTATGCGGGGTTCACGATTGCAAACGTGCATTCGCGTGCAGAGAGTTTCTGCAAAATCTTTACTTTGTTGTTTATGGAGCAAACCATCAGACTACTGCAGATTTTGTTTATGCGCGAAACGCTATGGATATCTTATGTTTTATACACAACAATGTCAATAACCTTTTGAAGTAATTGCCATTTATTTTTCAACAATGTTTTGAAGCAATTAAAAACATGAATAAAACAAAAATAACAGAACAGGCTTAAGTGTCATTAGATTTTGGGTTATGTTCAGATTAAAAGTCAGATTCTGGAATATCAAGGTTTATTGGATTAATTGGAATGACTAAATATCTGACAGACCTTTAGCATATAATGTAGAGATGTAGCCCAATCATATTGAAGTAAAAAGCAATGGGTTAGACACATTTCCAAAGGCATTGTAGCAGACACAACCCATGAGGTAAAATGTGAAATCTTAACATGGATTGATCCCACAAAAGGTGTTCAGTTGGTTATAGGCTATTCCTATTTTTTATCCAGTGCCTCTTAATATGAAAGTAATCTAAAAGTAATCCAAAGTAATTCAGATAATATAACTGAGTTTGACTAATCATAAAGTTACATTACTGATTTCAAATGTGGATAGGTAACTTGTAACTGTAACGTACAACATTTAAAAGGTAGCCTATCCAACTTTGAATATGACACAGACTGAACGGTAATGACAGTAGCCTACAAGCTATTACAATAGCCTTTAGCCATTGCTAGTCTCGCAAGTCCAGACCTCCAAACTTGTTTGGCCACCGCAGCTTCCTAGGCCTGGTTTAATTGGTTAACCCAAAGTAAACGTCTTATTGGAACATAATTGGCTAGGCTACACAGCAATGCCAGCTGTCTCAAACAAAAATAATGGTACCGTGTATTTCAGGATAAGGATATAACAAGGATAATAATTGAAACTCACTTACCATGAATTCTTTATAAAAGCATGTCTGTCTTGAGGTGCTTTACTAAGTTGGATGTGTCTCCTTTTAAGTTGGATGTGGCACCGTTTGCGTAGTGGTTTTTGGAAATGTATTACTCACTGATAATCCGCCTCAAACACAAGGACTCATTATGTTTTTTTAGGAATTACAGATCTTTAATATGTTGCCCCCTCTTTTTCAAGGGACCAAACGTAATTGGACAATTGACTCAAAGCTGTTTCATGGACAGATGTGAGCTAATATTTCTTCATCAATTAAGCAAGTCAAAGGAGCTCCCAATGCAATGCCATCCATAGGCTGCAAAAAATAATTCATCAGAGAGATAGCAGAAACATTTGAAGAAGCCAAATCAACTGTTTGGTACATTCTGATACAACAAAAACACACTAGTATGCTCTGCAATACAAAAAGGCCTGGATGTTCACAGAAGACAACAGTGGTAGATGATTGTAGGATCCTTTCCATGGTAAAGAAATTCCCCCTCACAAAATCCAGCCAAGTGAAGAAGACTCTCTGGGAGTTAGGCATATTATTAGCCAAGACTTCCATCAAGAAAATAATTATTGAGAGCAAAGTGCCAACCATTCATAAGCCTCAAAAACAGAAAGGCCAGATTAGACTTTGCGAAAAAAAATCTAAAAGAGCCAGACCAGTTCTGGAACAGCATTCCTTGGAATTATTTTGAATAAATTATTAATTTTAATTTTTCACTTCTATATTTGTTTTCAATTCCACATTTCATGTTTTCAGATTCAGAACATATTTTCTTACAGCTTCAAATCTTTTTTTTCGGTTTCAGATCTGGTTTACACTTTCAGATCAGTATTTTTCAGTTTCAGACTTTTGGCCCCAATTTTGCGTTGGGGGCATGGCTTCAACCTAGAGGGGTGTGGAATTATGAGTGACAGCCTAACAAAGAAGGCAGAAAACTCTCCTCAGTAATGTTGCCTTCAAGAAATGGTGTTACTGCAAGAACTATGACTGAATGCCTTCTATCTACCATATACATGTGCTTTTTACTTAAACTGATGCCAATGACAAAGTTACATATACAAAACTGTTTTGGACAACACATGGTACCAATTTCTCTATAAGAGCAATAAACTGTGCCAGATTGTGCAGTTCAGCAGGGAACAATGACATCCCCAATTCCACGTACAACATTGAATATATGCACTACAGTATTCACTCGGCAGTCAGCATGGGGTCAGCCAAGGCAACCCGCTGGTGCCAGCGCACAGGTAAGACATGTGAAAGATATTAGCTATTTCTTGGAGCATCTTCACAAGGTCCATTGCTGTTGTTCTGGGATTGATTTGCACATTTTGCCTCAAAGTACGTTCATCACTACGGGACAGAACGTGTTTCCTTCCTATGTAGGTATGATGGCTGCTTGGTCCAGTGGTGTTTATTCTTGAACACTATTGTTTGTACAGATGAATGTGGTAAATTCAGGCATTTGGAAATTGCTCCAAAGGATGAACCAGACTTGTGGAGGTCTCCAATTTCTTTCTGAGGTCTTGGCTGATTTCAACTGATTATCCTATGATGTCAAGAAAGAGGCACTGAGTTTGAAGGTGGGCCTAGAAGTACGTTTACAGGTACACCTCCAAATGACTCAAATGATTTCAATTAGCCTACCTAAAGTAATGGCATAATTTTCTGGAATTTTCCAAGCAGTTTAACTGTGCAGTCAGTTTAGAGTATGTAAACTTCTGACCCACTGGAACTTTGAAATAGTGAATTATAAGTGAAATAATCTGTCTTTAAACAGGTGTTGGAAAAATTACATTATGCACAAAGTATATGTCCTAACCAAATTCCCATTAACTATATTTGTTAACATGAAATCTGTGGGGTGGTTGAAAAATTAGTTGTAATGACTTCAGCCTAAGTGTATATAAATGTCCAACTTCAACTGTAGGTCAAGGAAAACCGTGACTGCATTTTGCAACAACTCCCAGTGGAATATCCAGTTGCTAGTTATGCTGGTGCTGAAAAAAAAGGTGTTGATGAATAGTTCCAAAGATTTTGTGTGAGGATGATTGGGGGAATCAAATGGTTAGCCCCAAGCCATCGACTCAAGTTGGTGAATTGCACCTCACTGGCCTTGACATCAACATTAAGCCTTGATTGAACTAATAACAAAACCATTGCATAGTTCAATTGTATATATGGATTAAATTGTTCCAATTACGGAACAGAGCCATATATATGTCCGTAAAATGTTGGGGTTGGAGCTATGTGGCTCTGGCTCGGTGAGCTCTTATGGGCAATCAGTCCCCCCTGATCCTCTTTCAGACTCACTGCCTCCTGATTGATGACATTTCTGGGTTAGAACTAGAGCAGCTCAACCCTAATGTCTCAGACGAGAGAGAGACAGAAAGAGAGAGAACCTATTTGCGTTTTGAATTAGCATGAGAGACAAAGTGAGAGGGACCTGTCTCTACCTTTTAAATGCCATGGCCAACACTGGCATTTCACACTTCCTAACCAGAATCAATCACACAGGGTTTCGCAGCATTCTGAAATTGAACCTGCGGAAGTCGGTAGGAAGCCCTCAGAATTTGGAAATAAATCTAAGCCGCTGTTACTAGGGCTGTGGGTGGAAATGTACAGCGAGTTTAATAGGCCATCAAGCTCTGAGAGAACTGAGGTCCTATTTTGTAATGAGATCTATTTATAATCTATTATCTTTTTGCCTGTCAAGATGCTGTGGGAAAGGTGGTATTTCTCTGTAAACTATTGAAAGGTATTTAACGTTTCGCCTGGCCCACTTTATTTGAGTCATGTACGTCACAAGCATGCACGCTCATTAGTGCATGTGCTCTCTTACACACCTGGCTTACACACGCAAAATGCAAACTTTTGCATATAAGAAAGTCTTCAATTACTATTTTGGGGGTTACTTCATATATGAAGTCGAGGGTGGTCAATTAGATTGCCCACTTCTATTTTAGCAAAAACTGTTTTCTTCACCACTGTTTCTGTTTGAATAATCATACAAATGACAAACAAAGAAAAAATAATGTCATTATACATTAATTTATTCACCTTTGTGCCAGCAAAGAGCAGTATTTGATTGAGAACGAAGCGAGGGTGATTTCTTTTTTTATGAGCACAAGCCATTCTCTGTGTATTTCCATGTACTTCCAACATACATTGATTGACTCATTGATGGAGCAGGTGTGGGAGGGGCGCGTAAAAGTCAGTCCTCTAAAATGTTATCCTCCTTGCTACACCTGTTCTCTTCAAATGCTCCTTATATTTTTTGTTCCATCTACCTTTCTGTCTCTTACTCATCCCTATTTTCATTGTAATCCCTGCCTCTTTTTGTCCACTGTACATTTTCGATCTCAGTAATTGTCCTCTCCACCCACCCTGTCTCAACATCCATTATTCCTCATCTCTGCGTTTTCATACTCTTGTCATATAAATGTTCATCTTTAGTTATCCGGAGCAACTTACAGTTTTATGTCTAAGTTTGAATCATTTTTGTGTTGGACCTGCAGGATTTGAACCTGTAACCATGGCGTTGCAAGCACCCTGCTGTAGCTACTGACCTTCATAGGACCTCCTACAACCCCATTGTCATTACTCTCCCCACTACTTCCTAATTCATAACATTTTCATTTTTACCCCTTCATTTTGCTTCATCTCTTATTCCTTCATATTTTCCTGCTCATCTTCCCCTCTATATTTTCATACTTCTCCTATAGTGTTTAGGGAGCTGTTCTCTTATCTATTTTTATCTGGCCTGGAAACAGATCACCCATTCCGCTCAGCACTCCAAGTTACAATCAGCACAGCCCTATCGTTCAAGCGGTCTTATCTTTTCCCTTTGTAATTTTTTTTCTCTCCCTCAGTATTTTAATATTTACAATTTAGTAATTTACCAGACGCTTTTATCCAGGGCGACACTGTGTCGAGGGCTTACGCTCTACCAACCGAGCTACATTTCTCTCCCTCTTTTTAACTCTCCCTTCTCCCCTTCATCTTCATCCTGAAATGGTCGCACACATTTCTTCAATCTTTCTGTTTTTCTTTTTTCCATCATTGCCTAGCTCTCTCTAACACTCTTTTTTTTTCTCTGCATCTCCAGGCCAACCTGAGGAAGTTCATGGACTGCATCCAGCACCATCAGATAGAGAAAGTGTCCAAGTTGCTGGAGAAAGGGCTGGATCCCAATTACCAGGACACAGAGACTGGGGGTAATGCCCCTCAAGGCGGCACCCTGCGTACCCTCCACAGGAAATTTGACATAATCACACAAGATAGAAACTGTTAAAACATATACCCATTGCTCCTCACATTTAAAACTAGTCTTATCATCTCTCCCACCAGCTACATTGACAATCGGTCCCCTAATCGATCTCATTAATTTTCTAAAAGAACAAATGGATCAATTGTGGCTCTCTGCTCCACACTGCTCTAAGATCCATAGCATCGACCTAGGGGCGGAGTGGCCGTAAGCCTACTTGAGGGTGTGCTCAAGGTAGGGAACGAGGCATTGAGAGAGAGGAAAAGGGAACAAAGACGAACATAAAGGTCAGAGTTAAGAGAACTCTGTTTGGGATTACGATCCCACCTTTAGAATGATTACTAATCATTTAAAGCTTGTCAAAGGAGAGTGGTTATTAGTACAACCCAATGTATCCTTCTCCATTGAGCCAGCTTTTATACAGCTGTAATGTTCTCTAATGCTCTGAGAGTCAGTGAAGAAACGCAGCGTTTTGGGGTAAAATTTGGGCTTAGTTGACATTTGAAAGCTATCATTTCAGCGTATTAGGAGTATTAGGGCTATAAGACCATAAAGGCTTTTTGAATATGTTTCTTCAGGGTATGATGAAATTTTGAGAGCCAGGGACACAGTTAGCACTGTGGGAAATTAGGTACTGGAAAAGCTGGATAAATGCAGAGCAATTGCAGTCTTTCAGTGGAGGCTATTAAAGAAGTGTCTAGAGGAAAGTAGTGTGAGGGCCTGCCACCAGGGAATTAAAGAGGTTTTAGTGAGATATACTGTTGTGTGGTATTTGTAGATTATTCCTTTTTTCTGGGAGATTGTGGATAAGAGCAGCTTGTAGAATGGTTCTCAGTTAGCCCTTGCCCATTATTGATTTTAGCAATACATACACAAATAAATAAATATACACACCTCACTGACACACACTATCCTATTCCATAATCATTTAACTTGATTGAATTCTTTGAATGCTCTTACCAATAAATATTGTTTCATTTCGCATGCCTTTATTTTGAATTTAACACTTTGTAACCACAACACTTTTTATGTCTGTACCTTGAATGAAAACATTTCCCCATGATGACAGGGAGGGTTGCGGTGTCATTTTTAATATCCTTCACACAATCGTACACAGAAAAAGCCTATGTGATTATCCTTTTTGATATGCTTCATGTGTAAGAAGACACAGTGCTGTAGTATTTTGACCATTGTGTTGCGGCCAGTACCCATTATTAATCCACTTATCGACTAGTGCCTATCAGGGTGGATGCTGTGATTGAATTGATGGAATTTTCATGTAACTGCAGTGATTGGGTGATGAATGTCACTGACAGCACAGAGACAAAGTGAACATGAATGAAAGTGATTCTTGAAAAAGGATGACTCCTTGTGAGCACATGAGTAATTGATATAGATGGTGTTATCACTATCACTGCTCGTCTGAGTATGATTGATACACCTTCTCCTGTCTCTGTTCTCCAGTCTGTTTTCTTGTGTGTTCAGTACTGTTTTCAGGTTGGTTATGTTCGCTCATCTGTTCTGTTTCTTGTTATTTTTTGTTCTCTTGTTTGTTCCATTCTGTTGTCTGTTCTTTTTTGTTTTCTTTCCTGTTGTCTGTTTGGTTTTTATTGTCCGATCTCTGTTCTGTGGTTTATTCTGTTGGTATGATATCTAATTGAACTGTTTTGTTGTCTTTTCTGTTTTCTGCTCTGTCTGTTTTTTCGTCTGTTTTGTTTTCTGTTCTAGCATCTGTTCAATTTTGACTGTGTTCCAGCATTCTTTATTTTCTGCTTTCTTCTTTGGTCCCTTTCCCCAATCCTGTATGCATAGACTTACAAGAGTCTACTCACTGGTCCTCCAACAGTCTAAAAAAGGAGCTAGAATGTCAGAGAAACATGGTATTCATTTACCAGAAAGCATGTTAGCCTCGTATGACCATTTACTTTCTGAAACCTGGACAAGAACACATTGGTCCGGATGGTAGGCTAGGCTAGCGGAACGTGGACCCAAATCTAATACGTTTGACCCCATCATCAACATTGTGTTCTGTCAATGCCATTCCACAGAGACCCCTCTGACATTCGCGGCCCACTTGGATAACGTGGTAGAGATTATGAAGGTTCTGAAGAATGGAGGGGCCCATCTGGACTACAGGGCAAAAGACGGCATGACAGCCCTGCACAAAGCTGCCAGATCCAAGAACCAGGTTGCAATGACGGTATGGAAACACAAAAACACCACCAACACTAAACCCCACTACTGCTACTCAGTGATTGTTTTGATCGATTCATCAATCAAATGTATTTAATGAAGCCCTTTTTAGTTGTCACACAGGGCTTTTACAGAGACCCTGTTTGCTGAAGAGTATTGTCAGTGTGCATGTGTTTCAGACCCTGTTGGAGCTAGGTGCTTCTACGGATTATAAGGACAGTCGAGGGCTGACGGCCCTCTACCACACAGCCATGGTAGGAGGAGACCCTTTCTGCTGTGAATTGCTGCTGCATGAACACGCCAGCGTGTGCTGCCAGGACGAGAACGGCTGGCACGAAGTCCACCAGGTACACACTCTTGTACACACGCATGCACAAATGCAGACAGAAACTAAGGAAACACAGACACACTGTCTGATGTCATGAACACACATACAGGCTGATAATACACACAGACTGAAACAATCAGGCAAACAGGCTGGGCACAAACATGCATACACACGCACAGGCTGAGAACACATGTTTGCCTACAGGCGTGTGGCTTGGCAACTGTTCAAACTCGGTTGGGATTAAGCTGTTTAAGGAGAGAACAATATTTGGACGCCTGCAATACTGGATAAAGCACACTTAAGACATGTTCATTTAAAGCTGCTGTGTGTGCTTATGCCATCGAATTCCTGTGAGGACTAGTTTGAAACTTGATAAACAACTGCTTGCTGAGATTATGGTTAGGTTTAGAATAAGGTTTAGGGTAAGGGTTAAGGTAAGTGATAGAATGAAGGTTAGGGTTAAGACACAAGCGTTAGGCTTAGTGATAGAATAAAGGTTAGGGTTAGTGATAAAATTAAGGTTAGGGTTAAGACATAAGGGTTAGGGTTGGTGATAGAATGAAGGTTAGGGTTGGGATATAGATATGGGTTAAGGTTAGTAGATTGTTAGTTAAAATGTTATAGGTAGTCAGTGGACAATCTGTAAAGCATTTTCAGGCACACTTTTGGGACTCTCAGAACATATGTGTGTTTACAGACCGATCTCCCTTCAAGCTCCACTCTGATTGCTATCAGCTCTAACTGGCAATCACTCCTCCAGAAAACAGCACTGTCAGCCTATCTAGCACAGCTCATTGTAGGTTTGCTTATCAGTTAATTATTATCAAAATGCATCTGATTCCTCCGAAAACTAACATTGCCCATAGGCTACGGAAATGCCTCTTCTTCCTGCCACCCTTACTTACTGACACGCTTTAGCTTGCTCTCTGTCAAGCTGATACTCCAAATGGCTTCGGATCTATGTTGTTTTTCAAATGAAACTTTCATTAATCTTTTCTTATTCAGCACTGGTGTCTTTCTAAATCTGTTAATTCAAGTGCTGATTGTTCCATGTGACGTCTGGGTTTCGCCTAAAGACTTTACATCCTAAACCCCATTGGCTTCAATGATGCCTCCACTGCAGCACACTGGCATCTAGTGGACAGAGCATGTAACTGTAAAGCCAAGTGATAGACTATAGCTTGTTTTAACATTTCATTGGTATTTATAAGTCTGTTATAAATGTAATAGCACATGTTGCAGGCAGGGATGCCGACAGGATTCCCAGGGACAAAATGTAACGTTTAGAACCCAAACCACGGGCCCAACATTTTTAGAAATAGCAATGATGTTACAGTTCTTATAACAGGTCAGAAACGTTTATTGTTTAATGTTTTAGCTATGTAGTACTAAATACGAAGATTGATTGACTAATAAATAATTATATATAAGCCAACCAAATGGGCCACCTGGGAAAACGTTACCAGTTGTCCCCCTCGTCAGCGTCACTGGTTGCAGGTAGCGAAATGCTTTTGTCTCGTCTCCTAAACAATGCAGTTTGTACACATGATGAACCTTAATATAAAAAGAGAAAGTTCATATAAGGACAATCACTTTGTATTAATGAATAATAATAGAGTTAACAGTTATACAAATAAAAATGGAAAGTGAGGGTTTACAATGTACATGGCTCAGTAGCGTGTTCTGAGTTAGAATATGCTTCAGGGTGAATGTGCATATGCGTTTTGAAAAAGGGCTCTAAGGTGCAGATCTGAGTACAGGGCAGGTAGGCAGTTAGTTTAACATTCTGATGGCCTGGGGCTGAAGCACTTTCCCTTTTCTTTGTTCTGGTTATGATGCTCCTCAAAGTCTCTGCCTAACAACACCGACAGCCAACTACTTGGGTAGCTGCAGCCTGTGATAATCTTTGTGTCCTTTCTTTTGGACAGATCGGGCTGATGGTTCATAGGGCTGACTTTCCAACCCTCTAAAGAGCCATAAGATTGTGCGATGTTGTGATGCAGCCTGAGAGTACCCTCTCATCGGGACATCTTTAAACATTTGTGAGAGTCCTTTCAAACATGCTAGGTTTCTTCAGCCACCTGAGGTTTTAGAGGTGCTGTTGTGACTTCTTTCTTAGGCACTGCTTGCATTATCCAACCATTGGGAGTATTCTCCACAAACATTCTGGGTATTCTCCATAGTCTGAGCTGTGGGGAAGGGTGGCAAGATGGAAGCGATTTCTAAAAAAATAAGTCCATAGAAAATGCCTATATACATTTAACCTCCTGAAACCATCAAAAAAAAAAAAAAAAAAAAAAATCAAATTTATTTATAAAGCCCTTTTTACATCAGCAGTTGTCGCAAAGTGCTTTCACAAAACACCCGACCTTAAAACCCCAAGGAGCAAACAACAGTAGTGTTGAACTTCAACCATGTGGTGAAATGTTTTATGTTCTGAGACCAAGGTAATGAAAATATATATATTTGGTGCAAAGCAAACACAGCTGATTACACAAAGTACACTTGTTACAAGTAATCTTGTTATCATGGCACCTGACAGTGGGTTTGGCAGCAAGTGAACATTCTGTTCTCAAAGCAGAAAAAATGCGCATGTGCAAATATCTGAGTCACTTTGACAAGGACTCACTTGTAATGGCTAGACGACTGAGTTCGAGCATCTCCAAAACTGCAGCCCTTTATGGAGTGTTCCTGGTTTGCAGTGGTCAGTACCTATCAAAAGTGGTCCAAGGAAGGAAAAGTGGTGAACCGGCAGCAGGGTCATGGGCGGCCAATGCTCATTGATGTACATTAGGAGTAAAGGCTGGCCTGTGTGGTCCAATCCAACAGAAAAACTGCTGAAAAAGTTAATGCTGGTACTGATAGAAAGATGTCAGAATACACATTGTATCGCAGTTTGTTGTGTATAGGGCTGCATAGCTGCAGACCAGTCAGGATGCACATGCTGACCCCTGTCCACTGCCAAAAGTGCCTACAATGGGCACGTGTAAGCATCAGAACTTGACCATGGAGCAATGGAAGAAGCTGACCTGGTCTGATGAATCATGTTTTCTTCTACACGTGGATGGCCG
Organism: Esox niger; assembly: GCA_016801105.1. Classification (NCBI taxonomy): domain Eukaryota; kingdom Metazoa; phylum Chordata; class Actinopteri; order Esociformes; family Esocidae; genus Esox; species Esox niger. The sequence goes on from JACXGJ010000639.1 coordinate 67,034, forward strand.
GGTGCATGTGTGTCGCTTACCTGGAGAACACATGGCACCAGGATTCTATAAGGGTCAAATGCAAGCCGACAGAGACAGTTTGATGCTTTGGGCAATGTTCTGCTGGGAAACCTTGGGTCCTGCAGTTCGTGTCGATGTTACTTTGACACATACCACCTACCTGAGCATTGTTGCAGACCATGTGCATCCTTTCATGGCAACGGTATTCCCTGTTGGCATTGGCCTCTTTCAGCAGGATAATGCGCCCTGCCACAAAACAAAAATGGTTCAGGAATGGTTAGAGGAACACAGCAACGAGTTCAGGGTATTTACTCTGCCTCCAAATTCTCTAGATTTCAATCCAATTGAGCATCTGTGGAATGTGCTGGACAAACAAGTCCGATCCAAATAGTCCCCACCTCGCAACTTATAGGACTTAAAGAATCTGCAGCTATCATCTTGGTGCCAAATTCCACAACACACCTTCAGAGGTTTAGTGGAGTCCATGCCTCGATGGATCAGGGTTGATTTGGTGGCAAAAGAGGGACCTACACAATATTAGGCAGGTGGTCATAATGTTATGGCTCATCGGGTGTATATAGTGATTAAAGTCAAGCATGGTGGTTGCAGCATTAGGCTATGGTAGGGTGACCTGACATCCAGTTTTTCCTGGGACATATTTCAGTCAGTTTTTGATCCCAACTTATTTAGAAAAAAATCATGTTTTGTACTGTCTTTTTACTTTTTTATTGGGCTGACCTACTGCCCATTCGAATGTGACAGGTTGCCATGATTTACATTCATTGTCAGTCTTAAAGTTCCTTATTTTTTACAGACTAAATATGATCTAATTACATTTTTGTTCTCACAAGCTGCCAACCCAAGCAGCTTTGCGTGCAAAATCTCAACAAGGTATATCTGCAGAACGTATGTTGGGGAGTTACTTAATATGGGGGTTCCTGAAAATTAAGGTACGCCCACTGAATATTTAGTCATGTCCACTGATGTTCGCCATTGGTCAGTTAGATGGGAGTTCCTGGATATTAAGTTATACCCACTGATGTTCGCCATTGGTCAGTTTGGGGACATCCTGGTTTAACGCATGTTTCGATGCTAGGTGTCATGTATAGGTATGACATCATTAACTAGTTAACTATACTCCACTTTATCTCAGAGTCGTGTAATTTTATTCAATATCTTTTGTCAAGATATAACACTAGATTCAAGCGGTTCAAGCATAGATTTAGAAAACCAATGTGTATTTGCTTTGACTACATGTTGAAAAAGCTCTTAAGTCTGATTATTCTTGTAACAATTATGTAAAAGTATAATTATGTACAACTTTTTTCCAAGACCATTTGCAGAGACTGAAATACCATTTAATTGTGTTTTGTTTCAGGATTACAATTGTGTCATGTCCTGGCTATGCCCCTAGCCATCTTTGCACTGGGCTGGGGGCCATAGTCAGGACAGGACAACAATACATGCCTTTAGGCATCTCTGCGTGGCTAGGTTTCCCCAATTGGAGGCAGGTGTAGATTGTTGCCCAGAAGCTGCAGCCGGTGCCCCGTGCTGCCCAGGAGCCGCAGCCGGCGCCCAGTGCTGCCCAGGAGCCGCAGCCGGCACCCAGTGCTGCCCAGGAGCCGCAGCCGGCGCCCAGTGCTGCCCAGGAGCCGGCGCCCAGTGCTGCCCAGGAGCCGGCGCCCAGTGCTGCCCAGGAGCCGCAGCCGGCGCCCAGTGCTGCCCAGCGGTCGTCGCCGCCAGTCCCTCCTGCTGCCCTGTTTTCGCAGCCACCAGAATCCACCGAGGACTGGCCGCAGCCCGGGCCCACCGAGGACTGGCCTCTAGGCATCTCTACGTGGCTAGGTTTCCCCAATTGGAGGCAGGTGTAGATTGTTGCCTCCAATTGGGGAATCTACATAAGCAGAAGGTTTTCCCCACACAGGTTGTGGAGTATTTTGGTTTGTTTGCTGTAAGCTATGACCCAGTCACTGGAGCTGCTTTAAGTTTGTTTTGTTTCTTTCTTTATTAAAATAATGGAGTACCATCACCCGTTCGCCTCTGCGTTTGTGTCCTTCCACCAGCCTTGTGATAAATTGTTTGAGACATAGAACTGAAATATATTAAAGAGTGCCTCTACAATTAGTTTTAAATGTTTTGATTACAGTCGCGAAGGACACTGGTGGTTTAGAAAGCAGCTGACTGCTGTTATAATACAGACACATGAATACGTACACATGCAGTAATTCTCACTATTCATACACTGGGGCCCCTTTGGCCTGAATTACTGCAGCAATGCGGTGTGGCATGGAGTCGATCAGTCTGTGGCACTACTCAGGTGTTATGAGAGCCCAGGTTGCTCTGATAGTGGCCTTCAGCTCTTCTGCATTGTTGGGTCTGGCAATCCATTGCAAATTACACAATTGGATCTTATAAGATAGTGTTTGCTTGCATGATTAGTGCATCTACAAGAGGAATGTCAGTGTCTGGTTTTGATTATTGTTTTTGTATTTAGAGTCAATGCAAATCAAGCTGGCCATCATGATGCACATAAATCAGAGTCCTTGCCAAACCAGTATGTATTCCAAAATCATGTTAGGTGCATTGAAGGTGAAATTCAACAAATCAATTTGTCATGTCAAACTTGATATATCGATGGAAGTGATTGCTTCAGAGAGCATTTGTAAGAGCAAACATTGATATGCTCTCACATATGCGCTCACTCTCAAAACTGTGATTTGATAGAATTTTGTGAAATAATGATCGTGTAGAAAAAAAAATCACACTGAAAATACAGAATTGTGGAACCCCAATTTGGTACATGCCATATACATTTTATGTGATATATGTGATTCACACATTACATTTAACATTTTCTTACATCCTCCATAGACAGCTCATGGATGATTTTTTATCAAAAGGACTGTTATTCATACAAATTATTTATGGATATAAATATCCTCAAATTTAAGATGACAGTCTGCAGTTTAACCTTTTTTGTCATTGTCCCTTTTCAAATCCAATGTGCTGGACAACAGAGCAAAAACAATAAAAAAAACTGTCATAGTTCAAATATTTATGGACTGCACTGTCTGATTTTTAAAGCTCAAGTATGTAAATTTTCTGTATTAACAAATCACTATTCTATTACTCTTGATCGTGGATGAATTTCAACATTTCAAAAAACAAGGCAAGCCTAGTTCAGCCGGCCCGCAACAGAAAGTGTTGCCCTCTCAAAAGTCAAACCTGAGTCCCCCACGTGTAAGACTGTGTCGTTGTTGTCATGGGTGTCAGTATAGCCTCTTATTTCTACACTGAACAAATCCTCACTTGCCACTGGCTGTTTCAACAGCTAATTGGCCATTTGTGAATAATATTGATATAGTAAAACTGGCCAACGTTTCTTACTAAGTTTACCTCCACCACAAATAGCATTTATGAACTGTATAGCATTTGCCACTGGCCATTTTTAATAGCGTATTAGCCACCTTGAGCAAATGCTAGTGAGTCTGCAATAATGCTATTTAATTTCAAGGCACAAGAATGTATTTTTTTCTGTCATGGCATAACGTACATTTTTCTTTCATTCTTGAATGACATTGATACAATAAATATCAAAAAGGTGACGATAACTTTTTCATCAATTGAAAAGACAAGAGAATCGTGGAATCTACCAGAAACAGTCGCAATACTGTATGACATAGTTTTATTGCGGCCCACAAATATAATGTATAAATGTCGTTGCTCTCAATAGATTTGGACGTATGTCTTCCATGTGAGAGGCACTGTCTTTAAACACTACGCCACGGCATTACACGTTACAGCAGTCACTAGACAACATTGAACATTGTGGCCAACTTTTCTTATTAAATTGACCTCCATCATAGTGTCTATGAACTGTTTGGCTTCTGCCACTAGCTGTTTAAACAGCTTATTAGCCAGTAATAGGTTTACCAGTGTCTTCTCTCTTCCTAGGAATATATATATAAGACTTGAGCAATTGCTAGTGAGATTGAAGATGAACATTTCATGCCAGAAAAAGTCACAATATAACTTCCATGCCAGAAATATAACTGTATACAATTTTAGTTGAGGCTTACTATAACGTAACTACTGTATGTTGTAACCAGTACAGTGTTTGCCTATCCTGACTCAAAACGCATGCACCAATGCGTATTTCGAAAATCCACCAGAAACAGTTGCGATATAACCGTAAACTGTTTTATTTCAGGCTTACCATAATGTAGATATGGAAGGTTATAGCCAGCAAAGTTTTCATCTATACAAAATAATTCATAATGCATACTTTGCTTTGCCTGTGAGGAGATCCAAAGACCTATAGTTTGCAGGTCCGCTTCACTATCCACTATGCTATTTAACAAGGGGTACTCACTCACTGTCAGTCACTCAGTCAGTCAGTCACTCAGTAAGAGACTTTCGCTTTTCTTAGCCATAAAATGTACAGCTCTGAAGGGTAATGGTAAACAGCACAGCCTTACAGGTGGGTGACCCAGGTTCGAATTTCGAGAGGGCAACACTTTCTATTGCGGGCTAGCTGAACTATGCTTGCCTTGTTTCTTGTTTTAAGATGAGCTGAATAAAGTGAACAGATACGGTGTGGGGCTGTAAGAATGAACTGACATCACCCCAGCGACAGCCGTGACTATATTTAACAAAATAATAATCAATCATAATACAAATGTATGTTTTCTTCTTCCTGTGCGTGCGTGCGTGCCGTGTGTGTGTGTGTGTGTGTGTAGGCTTGCCGGAATGGCCATGTCCAACACCTGGAGCATCTGCTGTTCTACGGGGCGGACATGAGCGCACAGAATGCCTCAGGGAACACAGCACTGCACATCTGTGCTCTCTACAACCAGGTGTGTGTTTGTGTCAGTGTGTGCACTGTCTGTGTTTGGTCACATGCCTTTTTCAATAATAACCTACTGTAGTAATCAACAGTACAATACTGTATGAACTGAACAGAGTAGATGATCTAGCTTACTTTTATTTGACTGATGATGACGTTTGGGATGAGCACCAAAAACAGTTTAGGTTGTCATAATGGTTTACTATTAAAATGTAAATAAAAGATGAACAACAAATACATGATAAAATGGCAATATACAGCAAGACACATATACAGAGTTTCTGTTAAGCAGCAGGTACATTGATCACAGATAGGTTTGTTCGTTTTTGAAGTAAGGGTGATAAGTGTTACAGTGGGACAAAAAAGTATTTAGTCAGCCACGAATTGTGCAAGTTCTCCCACTTAAAAAGATGAGAGAGGCCTGTAATTTTCATAATAGGCACACGCCAACTATGAGAGACAAAATTAGGAAAAGAAATACAGAAAATCACATTGTAGGATATATAATGTATTTATTGGTAGATTATGGTGGAAAATAAGTATTTGGTCAATAACAAAAGTTCATCTCAATACTTTGTTTTATACCCTTTGTTGGCAATGACAGAGGTCAAATGTTTTCTGTAAGTCTTCACAAGGTTTTCAGACATTGTTGCTGGTATTTTGGCCCATTCCTCCATGCAGATCTCCTCTAGAGCAGTGATGTTTTGGGGCTGTCGCTGGGCAACACGGACTTTCAACTCCCTCCAAAGATTTTCTGTGGGGTTGAGATCTGGTGACTGGCTAGGCCACTCTAGGACCTTGAAATGCTTCTTACGAAACCACTCCTTCGTTGCCCGGGCGGTGTGTTTGGGATCATTGTCATGCTGAAAGACCCAGCCACGTTTCATCTTCAATGCCCTTGATGATAGAAGGAGGTTTTCACTCAAAATCTCACGATACATGGCCCCATTCATTCTTTCCTTTACACGGATCAGTCGTCCTGGTCCGTTTGCAGAAAAACAGCCCCAAAGCATGATGTTTCCACCCCAATGCTTCACAGTAGGTATGGTGTTCTTTGGATGCAACTCAGCATTCTTTCTCCTCCAAACACGACAAGTTGAGTTTTTACCAAAAAATTCTATTTTGGTTTAATCTGACCATATGACATCCTCCCAATCCTCTTCTGGATCATCCAAATGCTCTCTAGCAAACCTCAGACGGGCCTGGACATGTACTGGCACTGCAGGATTTGAGTCCCTGGCGGCGTAGTGTGTTACTGATGGTAACCTTTGTTACTTTGGTCCAGCTCTCTGCAGGTCATTCACTAGGTCCCCCCGTGTGGTTCTGGGATTTTTGCTCACCGTTCTTGTGATCATTTTGACCCCACGGGGTGAGATCTTGCGTGGAGCCCCGGATCGAGGGAGATTATCAGTGGTCTTGTATGTCTTCCATTTTCTTATAATTGCTCCCACAGTGGATTTCTTCACACCAAGCTGCTTACCTATTGCAGATTCAGTCTTCCCAGCCTGGTGCAGGTCTACAATTTTGTTTCTGGTGTCCTTTGATAGCTTTCTGGTCTTGGCCATAGTGGAGTGTTTGAGGTTGTGGACAGGTGTATTTTATACTGATAACAAGTTGAAACAGGTGCCATTAATACAGGTAACGAGTGGAGGACAGAGGATCCTCTTAAAGAAGAGGTTACAGGTCTGTGAGAGCCAGAAATCTTGCTTGTTTGTAGGTGACCAAATACTTATTTTACCGAGGAATTTACCAATAAATTCATAAAAAATCCTACAATGTGATTCTCTGGATTTCTTTTTCTCATTTTGTCTCTCATAGTTGAAGTGTACCTATTATGAAAATTACAGGCCTCTCATCTTTTTAAGTGGGAGAACTTGCAAAATTGGTGGCGGACTAAATACTTTTTTGCCCCACTGTAAATGTAATGGTCTTTTGCAATCGTTGAGGAGTGAAAAAAAGGGAGATTTGCCTAAAAGGGACATTATAAACATTAAAATGTTGGCATTGTGTATGTAGTGGCGGACAAGTTAACACTGTGTAAAGGACACCGTGATAAGTATTGAAGGGGCCCTGACAAAGTAGATGGCTTTGTACTAAAAATACATCACTACAGCATTCCATTTATTGAGGAATATTTTAGTGGCAAACCTTCAAGTTGCTTTAAATAACAACTATCAGGATCGCCATAGCACTATATTAGATTGAATTTGCAGTGTTGAGGAATAAATAGTGACAAGCCGTTAAACTATGTTGCTGAAGTCAAGGATTAGGAAGATGCTCATATTTTCAAGGTTATGCGTGGCAGCGTAGGTGAAGATTGGCATATTGCAGAACACTAAATAAATTCTGGATTTGACTTTAAACCAAAAAGGAGTGGTAATGCAATGAGAGTGAGCAGTCCGGCCAAATACCAATATACTTGTAGGTGTAACTTCAAGCCAATCAGGAAGAGGAATATTATTACTGTGAGGGAACAACATCCTGGGGGTTCGCAGACCCTGGAGAAACCCGGCCTGAGGGGTGAGTAGGGCAGAGAGTAAGGCAGAGAACATGTCACGTGTTGTCAATTATCTGGTGTCTTGTCTGTGCCCTTTTCAGCACCCTTACTGAAGGTACAGTAACAGCTGTATGCCTTTGCATTGATTTACATCTATGGTCTTGTACTGGAAGTTTAAACAATTCTAATTATTTGCATGTTTGGGACTTACGTATCCTGTATCAACAACATTATTTTGTTGTTCCAAGAAAACAACATAAAAACATAGCCCAAATATCAGCCTCGAGTCTCCCATAACTACAGCCTGGAGTTTAGACAGCAGGCCCTCAGATCTGACTCAGTGTTTAAAAATACCATAGACAGTCCCCTGAGAAACAGTTTTTGAGTCTATTAAAAGTATATTACTTAAAATGTTTGCGTTGGTGAGAAATAAAGTGAGGGGACGGTTGGTTTTAATGCGCTTTTGCTGTCATTGTAATTCAGCAAACAAAATAAGTGATATCTAGATATTTTTCCTATTTAACTTGATTATACATATTGTTACAGTGACTTCATGATATATGACCAACGTTGTTCTTTACATTTCAGAGTTTGGTAATATTTGGTGGGTTGGTTAATCCCAGTAATATGCTATACATTAAATTACAGTGAAAATGTTTATATTTTTGTTTTATTGGATTAGCATAAGACAACGATTAGAGCTGTATTGAAATTGACTTGTGTGCTCTTGACATGGAAAGGATAACACATTAAAACAAGAACTAACTTACTTTACAAACGACCATGATAAAAACATAAAGACACATTACAAACACTAAATATTTCTATCAGTTCACTATGGTTAATGTTAACAATTGCCACGGCAAAGAAAGCATGTCTTTTTAAAATTATTAATTTGATCAAGTGGCACCTCTTTTCTCCAACTAAACGCAGTATCAGTATCATGTGAATGTATCTGTGCAGAGGGTGGTGTAAAAGAAAAATGTTATTGGTCTCGAGTCGCAAGTTCTATCGTGGTTTTAAATTTTTTACATGCATGGGATTATCATCGAAATACAACCACACAAGCGTGGTTGGAAATCAAGCAAAAATCTAAGTAACTCAGTCCTGCTATCATGTTTTATAGTCCCCATCCTTTGCAACCCCCTACTCATTACCTTACAATAACAAAACACACATTCCTCTGCGACTTAAGACCCACCCCATATTCCTTCATTGTGACTTGTATACGTTTCACAGCACACAAGAAATACCTGTATATAATTGAATATAAAAGACAATAAAATACAGAAACACAAAAGTGACAACTTAAGAAAGTAGTATTATGACAAGATTCTGGCCTTAACCTCCAAAATTCCATCACAGTGGGTGTTAGCCTGTGTGTGATCCAGGTCAATGCGTACTTAAGGGAAACATGTCCTCACAAAGATAGTGAAACCTGTCAAATTGGTTCCCACAAGGTCTTCTGGTAAAGTTAGAGTTAGCTGTTAGCATTAGTTTAAGTTTTGTCTTAAATGTTAGGATATTGAAGTTAAGGTTGGGATTACAGTTAGGTATAATGAATAGTATAGGAAACATTTCTGGGTTTCAGACCTCCTCAAGTCTATTTGTGTGTGTTGGGAGCAGTGTTGGAGAATATTAAAAGTTACTAATTACAGTTAGTAGTTGCAGTTCCAATAAAGTAATTAGTTACATTACTCACTTGCGGTAGAAAGTAAGGCATTAATTTACTTAATTGCTTTAAGATAAGTCTGTTCAAGGAATCTTTATGAACATCACAGAGATTCCACTATTTCAGGGTCAGTAGCAGAGGCCTCCTCCACCTCTCGGGTAGTGAGTGATCTGGGTGCGGCACTTGTTGCTACAAATCTCACATACTCTTCTGATTCATGTTTGTGTATCTCCTTTTTTCTGGTATCCGCTAGCAGCCGTGAAAGCGGGTCTGCTATGTTCTGTTTGCCAGGTATGTGTACCGTTGCAGTCTGAGGATCCATTGCTCTTTGCGTGCACATGGTTTGGATCGCTGACTGTATATATCTTCCAACGGCTTATGGTCTGTAACTAGATCAAACTTCCTGCAATATAAATATGGATGTAGCCTCTCACAAGCTAGAGCAAAGGCTTCACGCTCTCTCTGAGAGTACCTCCGCTCACAGTCTGTCAGGCTGCGACTCACATAGCCCACAGGTACCATCACTCCACGCTGGTCCTGCACTAGTACTGCTGCTACACCTACAGGACTTGCATCTGCTATTACCTCGGTTGGTGCCTCCTTGTCAAAGTATGCTAGGGTACCAGCTCTGGCCAGTTCATCCTTGAAAATCCTTGAAGCTTGAAATGTTTTTTTCTGTTCTGGTCCAAGGTCGAATTGTGTTTCCTTTCTGGTTTGACGTTGTAGTGCCTCTAACAGTGTTGCAAACTGTGATATGAACCTACTACTGTAACCAACAAGTCCCAGGAAGATTCTCACCTTTGTGGCGTTCTCCGGTTTCAATTACAGCTCTTACTCTCTCTTCTGTTGGTCCGATTCCTTTCTCTGACAGAAGTATCCCCATGAATATCAGTCTGTCCATGTTGAACTTGCATTTTTCTGGATTCAGTGTTAGTCCACATTCTGAGAGTCTCTTCATGAGTGTGCAGGCACTTGCCATGTGTTTCTTGGTATGGTTTTCCTGGTATCACATCATCTGAGAGTAGGAATAGGATATTGTTCCCTCATGATAGCCTCATTAGCCCTTCTCATATCTAAACACATCCTGATATCGTCAGGCTATTTCAGTACCTTACTCCCTCGTTACTTCCTGTCTATTAGACAGGTGACCTCTCTAATCCAATACATGACAGTGAGTGAACTTGTTCTTTCCTCCATGATTTTCCACTGTGTGTAATTGGTTATTGAAGCATTTTATTGAAACATTTAGATAAGTGCACAACAGCCTGTACAAATGATATCCATGATTGTAGGTTATTTACGGTAACGATTGAATATAAACATGTTATTGAAGACTGATATCAGCCTCCATGGTCGGGCATTAGTTCTTTTAGACTACAACATTGCCTATTTTGTGCCAAATGTCACTTTTGTTTTGCTGTTTTGTACAGCCCTTGATTACCTACCAGAAATGAGCATGTAATTCAATGCATTTCTTTATTTTCTGTGAAGTTTAAAGAAATGACTAATGATAATTCGGCCTCTGATCTCTGTCCGTGATGCTGAAATATGCGTTCTAATAGATATGATGAAAGGTGTTCTCAAGGCTCTCTCCAATTTGTACATTGGTGCGGTATATACACAGTGTGGCTATAAACAGAGAATTACAGTTGTCTGAGCAGACAGAAGGAATATGTGCACGCTTGAGCATTTAGGCCTATATACGTTTTTTTCATTCTTCGAATTAGTTCATTCTATTCATTTAAATCGTTTGATTATTTGTATCAGTAATTTAAAAAAAAATATATAAATAATTCGGCTCTTCAGATATGCACGCCGGCTCCCAACGTTCACCTACAAGAGCTGGCTCTTAGAGCAGACTCATTCGTGAAGGACGCATCACTATTGCCTGCTGCCCTATGCGACGCTACATATTGTTTGAAAATGAATAGGTGCTGGGTGAGTGGCTTTGGTAGGTGTATCATGCCCTTTATCTAGGAGAACTGGTGCTAACATCATTGTGTCATTTGTTGCCACATGCTACTAGAGATAAGGGTATTTTATCAATTCCAAGTATGCTAAGAACATTATTGTGTCCTTCATGAGAACGTTTTTGCCAAGCGTCCTTGAGAGTATGGTAATGCAAGAACGCGAGGACAGAGAATGCACCTACCTAGATTGAGATGCATGTTTTCTTTGCTATTGCGCAATACCGCTTTTCCTGCACTCCTGACATCTTTAAATTAATTCTGGGATGTCAGATGAGTTCTCGCTGAACAAGTCACCAACCCATGCATCCCTGAGAATAGAGGAGGATCAAGTACACATCCGAGCATTTTAGGCATTCTTAGTAACTTGCGTTTTTGAATTGGAACCGTACTTGGGCCATGAAAGATTACATCAAACAAGTTGACAAGAACACAAGCATGGACAAAAACGCAGATTGATAAACAGTTGTTGTCATTAGCATAATGTTTTTTGTGCAGTTAAGAAATATTGCAGGAGAGGTTAATGGCTATGGGTAGATAATGAGAAAGGGTTAAATCATTCCCACCACTCAACACTCTTGCTTCTCTAGACACAATGAGACCCCAGCTATTTGTGTTCATTATCTAAATGTATTCCACTTATCAAACAAGCTCGTATCATAATTGTTTTCTTAAAAGCTTTTGAGTCTTTACCTAATCACAGTGTACCTCTATTCTTCCTTATTCTTATTTAGAATACATTAAATTCAAAGGGTTTTGTTGGTATGTGGCCCAGTTTTCCAATAGCATCTTAAATGTAGGTTCACTGATACAACCTTCATAGGATAATAAAATCTCAGAGCTGTTCTTACAAATCCATCATTACTGAAGTTGCATTTACCCAAACGTGTTACTCCAAATTAGGTCAGCACTGTCTGGGTGTGGGAAGTTAGTCATCAAATATGGTTGCCTTGGCTAGTCTCACTCTAGCAAATCCTTATGGGGCAGCTTGGGCGCCTGTTAGCTCAATCACAGTGGTTGGGAACTGCATTTCTCCAACGATTAACTATTCTGACTACAAAGCACAATCCATTGTCAGTATTGTGAAATAATGTTTAATGTTAGGTTAATCAAAGAGTAGTTCTGACATTCTTTTTTGTTTGTTTGTGTGATTGTACACATGGCCTAACAGTGTACTTAGCAAATGATCTCTCTGTGTGCGGTTCTGGGAAACAAGCTAGATCTTTGGCCATTTTAGAAAAGAAGCGTTGTTCAAATAGCACAGCGATTGAACAAAGGCCCAAAAAGAATAAATGTTTCTTCTACCTATTTCGTGATGTATACTTAGCAGATTGCCTCTCTACAACCCCTCTTAAGAAGTTTGAGGAGAGTAATATGTCTTGCTATTTTGCTTCTTATCATACTACATGCTCACCCAGGGAGTATTCAACTGTGCTTGTACTAGAGGGGAATGCATTCCTCAGTCAACAACCACGATTGAGAGCCCCAGGAACTGTCCGTATGCCACGACCAGAATTCAAACTCCATCTTCAGTATCAATGCCTCATTGTCTTCATCTACTCTGTTTCTCTCTATTACTTTCACATTTGGGAATTGTTCAGAAAACCATGGAGGCAGAATCCCCTAGCCTTAAAATGTTCTATCTTTAGTTTAGTGCCTGTAGACACACACACAAACTGTTCATTCTGCGCACATGCACACACACACTCACACACACACTCCCCTGGTATTTAACTATTCAATGCCTATTAGCCTTTGACATGCCTACAACTGCAGGAAAAAGTGTGAGAGAGACATGAAGAAAGAGGGTGGGCTGAATAAGAATCAGCAGTGGTGGATTGAAACAATATGGAGCGTTTCTCTACTTGGAGCCTTCCAGGGTTTACACGTCATACATTTCTATTTTCAAATGAGCTTCCATGCAAATAGAGTTTATAAAAAGCTGGTACGTGGGATTGATAGTCTGTTACTTGAGATGCGACACATTCTTGAGAACATTTCTTTAATGTGGGGAACATTTTGGCCTTTATGCCGAAATTGGCATTTTTTATGTTAGTTTTCTTGCAAAGTGGATGGGTTTTGAATTGGTGTGTGCTTGTGTGTTTGCATGTGAAAGTACATGCATGCTTGCTGTGTATTTATACACCATGTTCGTCCATTTGCATGTTTTCATGTGCATGTCCTTGAGTGTATGTCAGTGTGTGTGTTTCTATATACAATTCTGTTCCTGCGTGGTTGAGCAGTCCGTGGGCGAGTAGTGCAGCACATTCAGACCCTCTAGCTGTCTCTCTCTCTTTCACACACTCGGTACAGCAGTTTTCTTTTCCACACACAGAATATTCCTTCACACAGGTAGCAGGTGCTTTTTTTGCCAATGTCTTTTTTGCTCTCTCTGCCTTTATGAAGTTGATATTTCAAAGGGGGACCCATATTGCTTGTTTTGTAGTCATTCACTGCTTATTTGAGCTATTGAAAACTTGCTTTTGGACTCTGGGATACTGTTTGAGTTCTCTGTCCAAAGCTCGTGATATACAGGGTCAATTGGGAAACTTGAAACTTATATTGATTAAATCCAATTGACAAGCAGACCTGCATCTCATATTCCTGTTTACCCCTGTATTTTCCCAGGATAACTGTGCCAGAGTGCTGCTTGTCCGTGGAGCCGATAAAGAAGTGAAGAACTACAACAGCCAGAGCCCCTTCCAGGTGAGACCCATCATTCACCCTCTCATTCAAATCCATTCCGGTAGTTTAGATGGCTCAGTGTCACTGAGAATTGGAGCGTAGTAGTTGATGTTCCATTCCATTATTTTGAGTGTGATTCCTGCATTGACTACATATTCATTTATTGAAGATATACTACTGGTGAATCACTGGGAATGGAAATGTAAGCTAAAATGGACAATGGCCATAAAGACAGTTATTATAACCGTGTTAACTAGACAAAATGTCTGAAACATGTTCTACCCCTCAGCTAATTCCAAACAACCAGGTGCTAATTTCCTCAAATGTTTGTTCACCTATTCACATTCAGCTAATGCTGTCATAGTATTATGGCACTGTTGGAGAGAAATCCTAACCTAATGCATGTGCTATAATAAAAAAAAGTGTGTGTTAAGGTGCTATGTTGTTTAGTCCACTGGTTGGCTGTTGGGATGATAGGCTGTTGGTTGACTTAGAATTTGTGGTATTTGCAAAGAATTTGTGGTATTATGTGGTAAAGGAGATGTTGCATGTTTTATCATAACAGGTTAAAAACACATACTTTTTTAATCTATGCACAACATTTTGAAGAAATATTTTTTTGGTGCATATAGTGGTTCATTGACATTTATTCATGATTTCTGTTATTTCTGCCACTTGCTGTAGTACTTTTCTGTCCTATCACATTGTGCCACTTACAGGACCTTTTTATTCCCTTTTATACTGGTTTCAGGTTTTGTTTTGCCCTCTAAAGTCTATTATTCTTTTAAAATTAATATAAATATTATCGTTTTTTACTTGGCCTTTCATATTAAAAATATGAAATAAATACATTTTTATAAAAATCGATTGTGTTACAGTTTCCTAGGGTGATCCAGCAGTCTAAGCCATTTCCTCCTGCCTCTGGCTACTCTACTTATGTTTTTGCACTTTCTCTGTTCGTTTAAAGCATGAACATGCATAACTGAAAATGTATGCAAAACGTACATTAAAAGATGTGTTTGAGTGAGAGAGAAATGCAAAAATCTTCAAAGCTGTGTATATAGTGTATAGGTGTATAAGATGATATTGTGGTGTGTATTGCATAGAAATGTTAACTTGCCTGAATGCTGGACTATTAACTGACATTAACAGTCCAGCATGTGTTGCTCTGGAGCACCAAAAAATACAGTGCCTAAATATTCATACTTGCTCCACTTTTTACTGTGTTCAAAAGTGGAGTCACTTAGAAATGTTATTGTTTTCAAAAGAAAAGCAAATGGTTTGTCCATTTGTAATAAACGCACTCATTCCCTATGAGGTTGTTGGATTACAATTGTTAGAAATCAGCCATGTCGTATAGTGGTAGTAATAAAAACTCGCATACTCGGTTGTCAAGGGAGAGAGTATTCAATGTTTATTGCAGCATATTGATAGTCTATTAGCACATGATGTTACAGGCTCAAACTCTTCCCTACTCCCTTTGTCTCTCTCTACTCTCTCAACTGTAATGTGGGGTACAAGCTGTTAAATACCTTGAGGGTCTTGTTTACCTAGCAAAGCCAAGACATTAACCCCCACACCAAATGGTCAGTGTAAACATTCCTGTGGTTACCAGAGTGTAACCAACAGGGAAAATCTTAACTTTCTGTTATTCTCAATATCTAGGCACATTCACTTCTAATGAACCATACATTCATATTGTAGTTGTTAATGCTCAGATCCTACACAATCACAACATATGTATTATTGGAAATCCAACACAAAAAAATAAGTCATGACACTTGAAAGATTTTCTCTATGACAAGAAAACCACAGGTTATGTAGAGTAGCACTTATAACAAGCAATTCCTCACAACTGAAATGAGACACAAACCTGAACTATATAGGGAACACAAAACAAACACAGGTGGTTCAAATTCTGGTAATTGTGACCTCAGGGGAGAGCTGCGTTCAGCGGCACCATGGTGTTGTCCAGGTGATTGCGACCTGAGAGGAAAGTGGAGTTCAGGGTCACCATGGTGTTGTCTAGCGCCAGAACTGAAGAACGACCTCACCATTAAAATCACATTGGATTTATCAGAAAACGTTGTAAATTTTATAAATGGCTACTGTAGCTGGAAACTGCAGATTTTTTTATGGAATATCTACATAGGATTAACAAGGTAACCATCAGTCATGTCCTAATATTAGCAGAGCTGGAAACTGTTGTGGGTTCGATTACAAGCTCAAAAGGGCCAGTGATACTACTCACTTCACTGGAGATTGCGAAAACACACCGGGAGACAAAAAATAATATCTCCAACACTCTCTAAATTGTCATTGTCTCCTGCTCCGTTAAACTTAGGAGGACATGAGATCTTGGCCCACATCTCCTGAATATCAGGCTCTAAGGACTCGTTACTGCCCCAGCCTGCTGACCACCCCCCCTTCTCCGTTTGTCCCTGTCCATTTGGTCATGCTTCTGACCTGGATTAGGTTTTATAGACTCTGGACAATGCATTTATTACAACTTGTACACTTAAACTGTTCACCCGGCACAGCCAGAAGAGGACTGGTCACCCCTCCGAGCCTGGTTGCTTTTTAGTTTTCTTCCTAAATTTCGGCCCCTCTTAGGGAGTTTTTCCTAGCCATTGTGATTCAACATTGCTGTTGCTTGCTTCTTGGGGTTTCAGGCTGGGTATTTTGTAAAAGCATTTAGTGACAATTGCTGATATAAATACATTTTATTGATTGATCGATGGCACTTAGGAGGAGCGTGTGTCCCGATTCAAATTCTTGGATGTCCACATTTCTGAGGACCTCTCATGGTTCCTCAGCACCTTAACACCTGTACTTTTTGAGGAGGCTGAAGAAGGCCCATCCGTCCGCCAAGATCCTAGTAAACTTTTACCGCTGCACAATCGAGTCCATTCTGACTAATTGTGCCACAGTGTGGTTTGGCGGATGCTCCATGGCCGATCAGAAGGCCCTGCAACGGGTGGTGAAAACTGTCCAGCATATGATTGGTGCCCAGCTCCCAGCCATCGTAGACATCCGCACAAGCGGTGTCTGCATAGGGCACGCGGCATCACCAGGGAACTTTCACATCCATGCCAAAGACTGTTTGCCCTCCCACCATCAGGCATGTGGTACAGGTCTATTTGTTCCCGCACTAGTAGGCTCAGGAGCCACTTTTTCCAGCTACTATAACCCTGCTGAACTCTGTAACCCAACACAAACAGTACCCACCCTCCCACCACTTAATACTGCCACTCAGGGAACTTGTTACACACTCTCTTTGTACTACTGGACTCTGACATTGCTTTGCAAAGTCTGTTAAGGACATTATCACTTGTTACATGTACATGTACACTGCTATCCCTGGGCATTTCAGTTGCAAGTGCTACCTTGTACCTTCATTTCGCCTTCATTGCACATTTATATATCCCACCTAAAGTTGTGCTCATAAGTTTGCATACTCTGGCAGAAATTGTGAAGTGTTGGCATTGATTTTGAAAATATGACTGATAATGCAAAAAAAACATTTTTTATTGAAGGCTAGTGATCACATGATGCAATTTATCATCACATTATATTTGGATCCTTTTTATATCATAATAACAGAAATCACCCAAATGGCCCTGATCAAAAGTTTACATACCCTTGAATAGTTGGCCTTGTTAAAGACACACAAGGTGACACACACAGGCTAAAATGTCAGTTAAAGTTTAATCTCCCACTCCTGTGGCTTTTTCAATTGCAATTAGTGTCTGTGTATAGATAGTCAATGAGTATGTTAGCTCTTATGTGGATGCACTGAGCAGGCTCAATACTGAGCCATGGGGAACAGAAAAGAACTGTTAAAAGACCTGCATAACAAGATAATGGAACTTTATAAAGATGGAAAATTATATAAAAAGGTATCCAAAGCCTTTCACATGCCCATCAGTACAGTTCAAGTCACTTACTAAGAAGTGGAAAATTCAGGGATCTTTTGATACCAAGCCAAGGTCAGGTAGACCAAGAAAGATTTCAGCCAAAACTGCCAGAAGAAATGTTCCAAAGAAAACCCACAGTTCACCTCAGGAAAAATACAGGCTGCACTGGAAAATGACAGTGTGGTTGTTTCAAGCAGCACGAAACGACAATACTTGAACATACATGAGCGGCATGGTCGAGTTGCTAGAAAGAAGCCTTTACAATTTGCATTCTTCTGCACAAAAGCTAAACATGGGACGCTCTTGGACTTTCCAGCATGTCAACGACCCTAAGCACAAGGCCAAGTTGACCCTTCAGTGGTTACAGCAGAAAAAGGCGAAGGTTCTGGAATGGCCATCACAGTCTTCTGACCTTAATGTCATCAAGACACTTTGGGGAGATCTCAAATGTGCAGTTCATGCAAGATGACCGAAGGCATGACCTGGGGGTATTTTGCCAAGACAAATGAACAGCTATACCACCTGCAGGAATTTGGGGCCTCATAGACAACTATTACATAAGACTGCACGCTGTCATTGATTTTAAAGAGGACAATACACAGTATTAAGTAATAAGGGTACACAGACATTTGAACAGGGGTCCGTAAATGTTTTTCTTTGTTGCCATGTTTAGTTATATGATTGTGCTATTATTTTATAACCTATAGTTGAATGTGAATCTTTACACATAGTACACATAGCTCCAGAAAAAATATTTAACCCTTTTGTTCCTCACTCAAATCCTTTTAGACTTTTTTGGAAAAGAAAAAGGTGCAGTGGTCTAAATTTTTTCCAGAGCTGTATATTACCAATTGTCCAATGGTATGCAAATGCCTGAGCACCACTGTATAACATACACTACTTTTAAGTGATTCTCTTGTATATTTTCTGCACTCTTCTATTTACATTTCTGGTTAGATGCTAACTGCATAGATGCAATTTTTTTTGTACTGTACAATGACAATGAAATAAGTTGAATTTAGTCTAGTATCCCAAAAAACACTAGTCCCAACGTCAACAGTGAAGAACCAACTCCGGGATGAAAGAAAATGCCATATCTCAGACTGCTAAATAATAATAAAATATTAAAATGGGCAAAAGAATACTGACACTGGATAGAAGAATGCAATTAAGTGTTATGGACAGACGAAAGTTTGAGGTATTCGGATCACAAAGAAGAATATTTGTCAGACAGTTATCAAATGAAAAGATGCTGGAGGAGTGCTTGACACCATCTGTCAAGCATGGTGGAGGCCATATGATAGTTTGGGAGTACTTTGGTATTAGTGAAGTGGCAGCAGCACACACCTCACACCTGTTTTGAGTTTGTAATTATGATGTCTATTTTAGTTCCTGTTTTTAACCCGCACCTCATAGGTTATTGTGTCTAGGTGTTCGAGACCATGTGGTGCCGTGATTATTTTTCTATAACAACCAGATACGCTGGTCCTTGTGTTGGAGTTGTTGTAAAACAAAATAATTGTCCGAAACTCTCCAAAATCGTAAGTCCCAAACCCTTCTTTATATCTTACACAAAAAAGCATGTTTCCTGCATGTAATTCTGTGCTTTTGGAAAAACACCATGGTACATGCACAGTGTAAAACATGGAAGGTTAACAACCACCGGTTCTATGACATCTGTTATAAAACTTATCGGAATATAAAATGCCATGGGGTTATAGCATTGCTGAACACTGGCACCCTTTTGTTGAACATCAAACATCATGCCTCTGATATAACACTTATTTATTGCCTGGGAATTTAACATTCCGGAACCCTAAGACCTATTTGTTAAACATCAAACATAATCCACCTGTTTTAACACTTGTCCGGGGTGTATATCAATCATTGTATCGCATCAAACATGGACACATCAATGCAATCAAAAATTACAGTCACCTTCTGGAATGACATGCATATTCAGTCTTGTAAGCATTAAGATCTGCTAATGGTCCCTAAATAACCACTAATACAAACAGTAGTTTATGTGTTATGCAGGGTTATGCTGAGATTGTGATTTATAAATCACTAGAGCTGGTGGTACAAATTGTCAACAACCATGAGGGTGGTGCCCCGCAACGTAAAGCTGAAACACTTGATAGAGCAGATTATCAATAAAAAAGGCATTTATATGTGGCTGTGAATAATGAATCTACATGTTTTTTCATTTGTTTGATGGGTATGTTGAACCCACTGTACATATATGCTAAGGCCCTGGTTAGTGGTTGTGAGCTACATACAGGGGCTGATTTAGTTTTAGATGATTGTGTGGCATTCACGGATATTGTTCGATTTGAAGAAATTACAGGGTGTAAAATAGTTGTCTTTCATCGAACACGGGATGGTCACTTTACCAAGTTTCAAAACAGAGTGAGTGGTGTTATACAGGTCAACACACATGGCGATCATGGCTGTAAACATAGCTGTAGTGTCTGTCTTAAAGAGGATTGACATAAACAGCCCCGTATCACAAAGTGGTGACCGGACTGTAAGCGGATATTATTCTGACTTTTGTTATAGACAGCATAAAGGCGTGAAGCACCACAAAGGTGTGGGTCACTGGGTTAGCAAGTGTGACCAGAAGAAATACTGTGTCGATTGCTGCCACCATTACAATGATAGTATTACCAAATATAAGGCGTACAAGTGCAAGGCTAACATGTGTCCGAATTGTAACGTGGATCGGTTTGTTGAAATGATTCATCAGTGTTTCATAAAACCCTCTAAACCCGAGGACCCCAGTGAGCGCTACATATTTTATGATTGACAAATGCAGGACTGGTTGAACGGTGTACACACTGCTAATTTTGTGTGCGCAATAAGCTTTGATAACGAGACATGGGTTTCAGGCGGTTTAGGCATCCGAAATATAATGACTAAACATTTATAGCACACATCTCTCGATGGTTGCATCTTAATGCAATACTTGTGCATTAACCATCTCTCGATGGTTACATCTTAATGCTAACACTGGTATTGGCACGACACTTATTGCTAATGGTAGCAAGTTCATGATTTTTACAGAGAGCACATTCAAATCAGAGATAAATTGATAGTCATTGCTTCCTACAAATTTACCTGGAGTCCATGCCACATACTATGGGTTTTAAGGATTCGAAAAAAGGCTACTTTCCTTACACGTTTAACATCAAGGAGAATGAGAACCATATTGGTCCCCATCCGGAACCACAATACTATGGTGTAAATACCATGATGGTGTGATAGAAATTTTAAATTGTGAAGCAATATAATGATTTGATGTTATTATTTTATATTGCATTGGCAGTTGAGTTTATATTCATTTCTATGGTGGTTTCAGGTCAGCGTTTGTGTATGCGAAAGGTGAAGCGGACTGCGGAGTCGTTAGGTTTCTGTTAATTTATTCTGAGCTGCCATATGCTCTTCACGTCTAGACAATAACACAAAAACAAAGGGAGCAGAGGGAACATATATACTGAGGGGAATGACTGAGAATGATGATCAGGTGCGCTAGACGAGACAACAGGTGCGATGAGTTGATGAGATGGGCAATGGTGTCAGAAGGCCGGTGACGTCGAACGGCGAAGCCCGCCTCCTGCAGGGGGAGGATGGGCAGTAGATGGCGTGGTCATCACATTTCATTTAGTATGCTGTGACCTAGGTCAATGAGTAATTAACAGACCACTGGGTTCTCTGTTTATCTGTTGAAGAGATCAGCTTGACTAGAGAATGACCTGGCATCTGTTCGTTGTTCAATGTGTGAGAACTTTGAGTTGGGGGCATGGCCAGTGAAGATGCTTCAAAGATGCCTGTCGTACCTAGATTCTTTGTTTACTCGGAGTGCGGTCATACTAGGTGGCCCGTATATCGATTATACCATGCGCATGTAAAAATAAAAAACCTTTATAGAACTTTGGACTCAAGGCCGATAAATTTTTCTTTAACATTGGCCAAAGAAAAATATTAATTTTTGCAATGGTACGAAACTGTTTCCGCAGACCGCTTTGTCATGCAGGATGAAATAAAGGCTTACTGCTTACTGCATGAATTATGTTGTCATCTTGAGAGAGGGTTGTAAGCGCTACAGACTTGAGTTCCTGGAGTGTGGTGGTGTTGACCCATTCCGATCAATTACAATTGCTTTGACTTGCATTAAAGTATTTTGCAACAGATTCCTCACCAAGGACACAATTGCATTGGTCCCCTCAGACAACTACAACCATTGTCAGAAGACATTCCCAAACAGCTCAATCCAATGGCTTGTATATGTGGCCTCTGATGAGAATATTTCAATACAGCATTCCCTTAACTGGGGTGAAATGAAAATCGGTGCCTACTATGTTGATGGATACGCTAAACGCGATGGTGTGTGTACAATCTATGAATTTCTTGTTTAACAAGCACAAACCGGGAAACAAAGATTCAGTACAGGCTGATGCACCAACAATGGCTGACTAAACTTGATGCTTTAAAAGAACAATGCAATGTACATGCTTAATACATATGGGAGTGTGATTGGAATCAGCTTAAAAACCCATCTGGAGATGTCCAAGCTTTCTTGAAGACCTTTGATGCTCCAGAGCGGTTTGACCACAGAGATGCTTTTTCTGAGTTTTTACCGATGCAATTTATTTGAAGTTTACGGCTCGAGAACGGGAGACTATCAAGTATAACGATGTCTGTAGTCTTTACCCATTCTACAACAAGACAAAGACTTATCCGATTGGGCATCAAGACAGTCTTTTGAGATTTCAAAAAGCTACACACCTACTTTGGTATTGTTAAGGCTACGGTGTGTCCACCGAAAGGCCTTTATCACTGCACAGGGTCAGCGGTAAGCAGTTTTTTTCCTTATGTAGATTATGTGCAGAGTCTGAAAACAAGGTAACTGATTGTTCACATACTGATTCAGAAAGATCTTTAACAGGTACCTGGATTTCTATTGAGCTGGTTAAGGCTGTTAAGGTTATCGCATTGTGAAAATATTCAAAGTCTGGGATTTCACCAGGACATCAGATGATCTTTTTGCAGATTACATGAGAACATTTCTGAAGCAGGAAGCTAGTGGCTTCCCTCCATCAGTGGTTGATGATGATGCTAAAGAACAGTATATCCATGAATATCATGAAAAGGAGGGTATGTAGCTTGACAATGAAAACATTGTTGTAAACAGTGCTAGGCGATCTTTGGCTAAATTGGCAATGAATAGTCTTTGGGGTAAGATGGGTGAGCAGACTTACCTTATGAATACAATTTTAATTACTACCTTTTTTTCAGTGAAATAGAATTTCTCTTTCATCTCAGACACAGATGCGATAGTACAGTGGCGTTACACAAGACAGACACCAATCAAACCACTAACGGCAGCATTGTATTGCCGCGTTCACAACAGCTTATGCTAGACTTATGCTAGAGTTGTATTCACTCTTGGAGAAGTTGAATAGATCTGTACTCTACACAGACACTGATTCTGTGATATTTGTCACACACCATGGGGATTGGGTGCCCCCACTGGGGCCATTCTGGGGTGACTTGACAGATGAGTTACCAGAGGGTGACAGCATTGCTCAATTTGTAATTGGTTGGCCAAAGACGTACGGTAGCAAAACCGTTAAAGGTCTGACCTGTCTCAAAGCAAAAGGCATTACACACAACAGCTGCAACACAACCACTGTTCATTTGGAGACGATAACATGACTGGTTGAATACTTTGTACGAGGCGAGGGTGGTGATGATCACATCCTTGCTAATGCAGACACAATTGCGAGAGATAAAAGAAAATTCACACTGAAAATCAGAGTAGTGTCTAAGCGTTTTAGAGCTGTGTACTACAAGCGTGTACTGCTCCCTGATTACAGCACCAGACCTTATGGGTACTAAATCCCATTCTAGGATGGATAGCGGTTTTGACCCGCAACACATCCGCTTTTTGGTTATTTACTTATTGACTTTAAAGCTACAACACCAGAGGACTACCATCTGAGAATAGGGTTATTTTCAAGGGATTTCCCTGTCATGTACGTTCTAAAAGAAAGTTTGATCATGTCTAAACACATTCGTAGAAATGTACCACTTTTGAAGATGTTATTTAAGATATCGGCAAGTCAACGAAAAGGTAATTTTAGAATCAGCTTCAACCGACCTCATTCTATCACTCTGTAAAATAGCGCTTATTCTAAGGCACGGAAATATACCCTTAACAGAATCGCAGCTCAAAAAGCCAAAATGATATACAACACTTCAGTCGCAAAGAAATGAAAAACCAACAACCGATCTGGAAGTTACTACTACCGTTACTAAGCGTTGCAGTTCCTTTCCTAACCAGGCAAATTGCATCAAGACACGGTTAAACAACATGGATAATGCTCAGAAAATGTTTCTGGTACCACAACGTCAGTTAGAAAAACTGCAAGAATTCAAAACGACTAGCACCAATGTAAGACAATCTGTTGAAAATGATTTGATTCAATATACTGTTGAATCCTGATATGGACTTACATGAGAAAGCTAAAAGATACTCTGCCATTTTACAAAGATTGTTGACTGTTGGGAGACAGGGGGAGCTTGACACAAATACACTGACTACCCAGGTCTGAGACTGGGCCTGATGTAGTAAACATGACTGAGACTAAGCAAACTGTTATCCAAAATGTCAACCTTGTTGTTGAACTTTTGGATAATGTGCCTACGAGGCGTAGGAAGAATGTTGAATATATACTTAATAGAATGCACAGGTCTAAAGATTTGACTTCATGGACTTCAAATGGTGAATTCATTTTTGAAGGAGAGATAATCAAGTGTTGGCATCTGTTGGATCTGGTTAAAAGTGTGACCGCAACCAATAAAATGGCTGACAGTAGAAGGCCGTTAGGTTGGGGGGTGTTTTTAGAGGCGATGGCATGCCTCAACATTGCCTTTTACAACTATTCCAAATGGATAAATACATAATGTATGATTTTGCCACTCCCCCAGCAACTGGTTACCAACCAACCAATGCTTTCTTTGTACCCTCTACCACGGACCCCATAAAATGTCTTCCATTTTCATGTGGTTTTTTTTAACGCTTTTTAGTAATTTGTGATTCATTGTCAAAGTTTATGTTTTAACTTAAATAATTGTTGTATGAAAAATACTACGTAAACATTGATGTGGTTTAACGAATGGTTTTATATTTGAATGATAAAGCTGACATACACATTTACTATTCTATTTCTTTACCAACGATGACACAAATGAACCCTTTCCAACCTGAGCAGAATGTTCCATTTCTTTATTGTTCAAGAGTTTTATTGTTCAAGAGCTCTATTAATGAGGATAATTTAGTGTAGCGACACCCTATTTGAAAACATGACACATCTTAAGAAAGCTTAGAAACAGCTTTTTAAATCATATGAAATACTATAGGAACCCAGTCAATTAATTGGTGATCAGTTAAGAAATAATACCTGCAAAATATATATTTCAGACAAAATCTATTATTCCTTTCCCAAACAACTGCCAACTTTCTGATAAAGATAGATACAAACTTCCTTGTTTTGTAAGGTTTGAATATCTGAAATCAGAATAGAAATACATGTTACTGATCACAAGTTACAGCCAGTAAAGTGACCAATGGTAAATTTTTCATTCGATGGAATGTTCGCTGCACAGTACCTTATCTAAATATTAAATTTCAACTTACCTTCACTAAAATCTCTTACAAATAGCATTTAGTCTACCATAATTTTATTAAAATAATGTTTGGGGAATACATTGTCTCATATCATATGTCTCAATATTTATTATATTATAATATAATAAAATAGAAAATATTATCAATAAATCAAAGTAAAAACGTATCATATTTAGTTATATTAATGGAAATGTATTGAATTTTCCAATTTTCTTATAAATCCAATATGATGACAGGCTGCAATGCAGGATGTATGTGATAAGTAAAGGAGAACATACAAGCATGAGGAGCAACCAGAAGCTGCAGTTTTCAAAACTAACTGTGTCTAACGTAGTTGTGATGGTGCTGATGGTTGGTTGGCCAGCAGTCAGAAGCAGGCCCAATGGGGAGCTAAAAGAAAAGAACAGAAGGAGTTAAGGAAGATGAGGAGTGGCAAGGGTGGAGTTGGTCTTGGAAGAGGCAACGGGAGGCCAGGTAGAGATGCTGGGTAGCTGGCAAGACCTAGGGCGTGGAAGAAGACTGTTGGGCAGCCATTAGTTGGATGTCAGTCACCTCTTCATCTGCATACCCTAGCAAGCATCAACACCTTCATCTCCATCAATCTTCACCTACATATACAAAATATAACAATACACTTTAGTTTCATGGTTTCATAAATCCACAATACATACTATTAAACAAAGGACTAGGCGTCTAAATAGGATGCAAGCATCCATGAAAGGGATAGTAGTGGACAAAAACATAATGACATTATTATAAAAACAATTTTGATTTAGTAATATAATATTAAATAATAGTAAACTAAGCACAGTAACAGTGCCATATTACTAGTAGAAATATAATGGCGTGGATGGAAAACCATCAGATGGAAAGCACCTGTTTGTAGATATATTTTACATTGATGGCAGCTAGTTATGTATAATCAGACATGCTTTTTACATTGATGGCAGCTAGTAATGTATAATCAGACATGCTTTTCCTACAACAATATTTACATCATATTGACATAATCACGATACAGACCTCATGCAAAACGTTAGGAAGATTTACTAGCAAGCCAGCACTGAAACAGAGTGAATTATCTCCCATTCTAGCTGGTTTTTAGCTTGCAGCTACAGTATCAAATTGGTTAAGTTTACTGTATTTACTTGCTCAAACTAGTGACAAACCTAGCTTTGTTATCGACACATTGCTGTGCACAAACAATTTCTGTTCATTTACATCATCATATATAGAGAAATAGCCACATATTAATTCAGAATCTGTGTAAGTGGGTGGCTACTAGACTAGGCCAACTAGCTTCCGTCAAGCAAATTTAGCAAACATCAAACTGGTAGTCATTCAGCACATAAAATCGACTAATCTATCTAGTGACACTACTAGTACTTGTTTGCACATCAAATCTGCAAAATCAGGACTCCAGATCCACTCTCCTGAACGTGCTCTGAAATTGCCTCAGGAAAATTGGTATTTTTCTCTGTCACATTTAGGGGCTGAGTAAAAAAACTTCTCACCAATAATGCACTAAACAATTATATCAGTTTGAAGCTTATGTCTTCTAGAATTTATGGCCGTTTTCAGATGTAAAATATGTGATTGGACAGAAAAGATATTAAGAGTAAAACCATCGGAATTGGGATTCCAAAATTAGAGCGCTCCGGCTGGAAAGGGTTAAACAATTCACAGGATTGAGCTTGTTGTATGCAATTAAACGTTTCCTTATCACGTTTACTCTGGTACATCTTAGCTACAAACTTTGAGACTAGTGCATCATTTTCTCGTGAATCATCAATATAAAAAGACATAGCATCTTTATAACTCTAACCTCTTGTTATTAGATAGAGAAAGAACACACAATGTTTTCCACACGTGGTTGAAATCATGTCAACCAAATCCAGCTGAAATTGTGAATTTATATCTTGAACAATAACTC
Organism: Esox niger; assembly: GCA_016801105.1. Classification (NCBI taxonomy): domain Eukaryota; kingdom Metazoa; phylum Chordata; class Actinopteri; order Esociformes; family Esocidae; genus Esox; species Esox niger. Next base: position 94,241 of record JACXGJ010000639.1, read on the forward strand.
TATTTCTTTGAAATTGTATAGCTACATGCTACATGAGTAGCCAGTAATTTGCCTTGCCATTTTTGAGGATCTCCCTGGTTTTCTCCAAGTATGCTCTTTTCAGTCCCTCTCTACCAACAAAAAGACCAGGGTTTACCGAGTCGTATTAAATACTTTTCATAAACTGCCCATACATCGTAGAGCATTAAGACAAAAATGAGAAGTAATATGTTTATTTGTTTTATTTGAGTTTTCGAAATGTCACATCATCCAAGACATTCAGAAAAGTTACACAAACATTGAGATTTCTGCTGATTAGAAAATCTGTAAACAATTTAGAAATATATTCTACATTCACAGCATCATTACTCAATAATTTTATCACTCACACATCTGTTTCATACGTGAACAAACATAACAGGTGCCCGATTTTAAAGTCTTTGTTATCAGCATTTGAAAATGTTAGGTTATACATGAAGTTGTTTATGGCCTTTGATTCAACATTGTTTGACAACAATTGCGGCCAATCATCAGATGTGCTCCTGACCGTTTCCATATGCTTGTTCAGCTTTTTAAAACATTTTATACCATCCTGGTCTCGGTTATTAAAAGGTCTACAAACATCATTACCACTCTTGATAGCTTTCTGCATCAACTGTTTAATTGCTAAACCCACATAGGATTTGTTTAGATACACTTAAACACGACAACTGAAGTTAGACAACAGACTTAGACAACAGACTCTTTGCTTTCATCACACCAAGACGCTACTGTGTCGCACACAGCGTCCTCATTTAATCTATCCATGTATTTATCCCTGTTCTCACTCAGTCTCTGTGTGATGTTCGGCTCCAACTTCAGCTCATGCAGAAAGTTCTCAGCGGACACGTGAACTTGGGTCAGCGGTGCATGAAACCCTGATGCGTTCAAAGCCATGACCAACACGTTTCAGTCGCGGTGTTAAAACTGTCTCCGCAATGTAATCATAATGGGTTTAAAAAAAAAATATCAGGCAGTTCGAGACAAGAATGTCTTCTCTGGCTCGTGAGGTCCACTTCATATCCAATGCATGCCTTGTGGAGAATAGCCACAACAACATTTTCCGGAATCATACCCAATGTTGCTTTGATAATCTTTAAAACTTGTGGTGCAAGGTATTTGTGATAACTCTTGTCAGCATTTGAAAGGTATGGCAGATTAAGAGGTCTTAGCTGATCACCAAACCAGTCAAGTGATGTGTAGATTCTTGTTGGGTATGCCGGTGGAATTGAGCTGTCGGGGTCCAGGTTACGGTAGAAGGGTTCAGCGTTTTCATCCAAGGTGTCGCACAGCCAGTCCTCTGCCTTGGGTTTTTTAAACTCCGGTTGGCTGTATTCTTGAGACATGTTTCATAAAGTCTGCCTGCTTGATAGTCACAGGTGTCTGTCTGTTTATATGCTGTGTTGAGGACTGGGTTAGCTTAAGGCGGTGCTTCATGTTTGTACATCAGTCAAACAATGCACAGTTGCAGTCACACTCTAACCTGCTGACATTTTCTGGAAAAAGCTCCAATCTAATAGTGTCATATTGTTTCATTCCCTTGATTTCTTGAAACATTACATCTACTGTATTGTGTGGTCTGTTTTGGCCCCAAATAAATGCCTTTTCGAAAGGTGTTCCATAAACTGACATTAAAAAACATTTAATCGGTCACACCAGGCTTAAACTCTTGGCCTTCAGGTAATTCATAAAATGCAACCTCCGGTATCTCTGGGTTGAAAATGTATCCACCAATCTGACCGTCATCCAACTTCCATTCCCGTGCCAACATATCCTGGTGTAGTTGATAGATATACTTGTTTTCTTTGGGGGTGGTATGATGATTGCGGCTGTCCATTTGTAATCTCTTGCCGACTCGCTGAGCTGCGGTTAAGCTGTTAGCTTTCAATGGTATTTTACCCAAAACGCTGATCGCTGCACAATCCGCCATGGTTTGTACTGTTTTGGTACATTTACTCAGGGGTCTGTGTGGCTTAAATACGTATTGGAATGGCAAGGCAAATTCCTTTGTTTTTGTTGGTCACTGAAGACGTTTGGATTTAAGATCAAAAGATGAGTATTAGACAAGAGTACAGAATTTCTGCTTTCATTTCCTGGTATTCACATCTAGATGTGTTAAACAGCTTAGGACATATCACTCTTTGTATTAGACCACAGCATTTTATGTGTTTAAATAGAAGTCATTACACGCCTGCCATCATCTCAAGTGACTCTGATTAATTAAATACAGTTCAGGAAGGATTTTCCTGACATTTTCTTAGTTACATCTCAGAGCAAAAGCCATGGTGCTCAGAGAGCTTCCAAAGTATCAGTGGGATCTTACTGTTGCTAGATATCAGGAGAAGGGTAGAATTTTTTTTCAAAGTATAAGACATACCATGCAACACAGTGAAGACAGTCATCATCTAGTGGAGAAAATATGGCACAACAGAGTCACTACCAAGAACTGGACATCCCTCCAAAATTGATGAAATTATGAGAAGAAAACTGGTCAGGGAGGCTGTGTGCTACATGTGACAACAATATCCCTTATTTTTCATATGCATGTGCTATGGGGTAGGGTGTCAAAACAGAAGCCTTTTCTTAAAAATAATATCATCCAATTCAAGTTTGCAAAGACAAACATAAAGTCTCCCAAAAGCACATGGGAAAATGTGTTATGGTCTGATGAAACCAAGGTTGAACTTTTTGGCCATAATTTCAAAAGGCATGTTTTGTGCAAAAACAACATTGCACGTCACCCAAAGAACACCATAACCACAGTGAAGCAAGGTGGTGGCAGCATCATGCTTTGGGGCTGCTTTTCTTCAGCTGGAACCAGGGCCTTGTCAGGGTGGAGGGAATTATGAACAGTTCCAAATACCAGGCAATTGCGGCTCAAAATGTTCTGTTAGAAAGCTGAAGATGAAGTTTACCTTTCAGCACAACAACGACCCAAAACACACATCCAGATCCACAAAAGCATGGCTGCCCTAAAATTAGATTAACATTTTGAAATAGCCCAGCCAGAGGCCAGATCTGAATCCAATTGGACATCTGTGGGGTGATATGAAGAGGGCTGTGCGCAGGAGATGTCCTCGCAATCTGACAGATTCGGAGCGCTTTTGCATAGAAGAGTGGGCAAATATTGCCACATCAAGATGTGCCATGCTAATTGACTCCTACCCCAAAAAACTGAGTGCTGTAATAAAATCTAAAGGTGCTTCAACAAAGTATTTGTTTAAGATTGTGCACACTTATGCCACCAGGTTATTATGAGTTTTTTCCCCCTCCAATATTTCTGTTTTTCAATTGAATTGTTCATGTTAGAGGTCACACTAAGGGTGTAAAAAGTTCTGACATGATTTATCTTTGTCTCATGTTTTTACATCACAAACATCTGGCATTTTAACAGGGTGTGTAGACTTTCCATATGTATTGTATATTATTATTATTAAATATTATATGTATTGTTTTAATAGATCAATAATTGCCACTTATTAGGCACACACCCAGTGTCTCAGTTCAATAGAGTAGACATTCTGTGTGTGTGTTTCTTTGCACAGACTCCGCTGCTCAGCCAATGAATCTGTTGCTAAAAATAGAGTCCTGGCAGCAAAATGAGATCATAAATTAGAGCTACGCTGAGTGGCTCCGAATGAAAGATCTCACTTCCTGCTTTGTTGGCCAGACTGTGTGCAGGGGTTTCACTAGATTATTCAATTCAGCATTTGCTTACTCTCAGTCTCCCCTTGCGCTCTCTCTCACTCTCTCATTCTCTCGTTCTTTTGCTACTTATAATATAATTGTATATATTGTCTCATTGGATTCTTGTTTTCTTTTTCTCGCTCTGCCTTTGCTCTCTTTTCTTTTTTAAGTTTCCTCTTTTTGGCTCTTGTCATTTCTCACCTATACTGTCCTTTCTCTATTTCTTTAAATGTTTCCCTTTAACATTTATTGCTGATTTATTCATCCTTTTGCTCTCTTTCTCCATGGCTCTCTCTTTCATTACGTCACCTAGGGTGAGTCAATTTCTTTTCAATGCGTTTCATTCAAATGAGACTCATTATGTGAACTGGATTAGGGACTGAAGTAGGTCAGAATTAAGAAAGTCATGGTGAGAAATTAGAACATGTAAATTCACAAAGAAATCTACATTCTCTGTCCTCCATCCCCTTTTTAGGTATAGTCTAATGGATAAAGCATCCAATTTATAACTAAAAGGTTGCTGGATCGAACACCATGAGCTAGCAAGGTGAACAATCTGGATTGATCTTTCTGTCCCTGACATTTTTTATGTATATCCTCCCTGAGTAACTGATCCCAGACACACCCCTCTCTGTCTTCAAATGCAACAGACAACATTGTCTTCTTAAGCACTTAAGAAAGGGGTTGCATTTTGGGATCAGTGCAGGGCTTCCCCACTTGACAAAGCAGTTCACTGTGTTACATCTTTGTGTTATATACGTTCTGTATATAACACAGGTTCGGTATCACACTACAGCTAAACATTCATGCTTAATTCAGGAGTGAAAAAATTTGGGGAACTTGTGGTGAAGTGCGCACAAGATTAGTTATTTGCCCAAATCACCAAATCTAACACAACACCTCACATCATCTTTTTCACTGCACAGTATCAAAATCTCCACTGCCCCTTGTGGACACTAACGTTTTGCACCCTTTCCTTTATTGGGGGAAAGTGATTTATGTTGTTGTTTGTGAAGCCATGAATAAACTGTATTTGGCTGAAGGTGGTGCTGTGGTGCTCAGTTTTACTTCAGTTAGTTTTTTCCTCTGGTTGAGAAGTGAAAGGGACAAAGGGAGGAAGTGAGAAAAGGAAAGATCAGAGAGGATAGAAAGATATGAGGAGAATAAGGATGGGAGAGAGAGTTTATCATTCTTTCATGTCTGACTAGGGCTAGTGAAAGTGTTTTCTCTCATTACAGCCATGCTAATAGGAAACTGTAGATGACCCACTACACTCTAAATCTCTTTTTCTCTTGCTCCCATGCTATGTAGGCTTAAATGGTTTTCTCCCTAATGTCTGGTCTGGACGGCCTGTAAAGCATTTTTCATAACACTTAGATGCCATCTCCCATTCTCATTTCTCCCTTTCTCCCCAGCTTTCCTTTTTTCATTCCTCTTTATATTATTAACTCTAAATTTTCTCACTTGATTTCTTCCCCATACTTGTTTTCCTCACTCCTCACCAAGTCTCAGTCAGGTGTGAGCACCATGAGCTGTGCTTTGTGTGCATGTGTATACCACAGGAGACTGGTTGAGCCTTAATTGGCGAGGACGGGGTCAGAATAATAGCTCGGACTGATTACAGCGGTACACATCAAGGACAGTTTCAATGGGTTTGATACCATTCCACTCACTCAATCTAGCCATTAGTAGGTGCCTCAGCAGCGTTAACTGGTATGTGCAAATTAGTATTTACATATGCCATGTGTGTTTCTGTCATGCTAAAAGGTCATAGAACAGGATTGATAACATGCTGCAGGTTAAACCAGATTAAAACATTGTTGAATGAAATACAAATTGGTACACACATATTCACACATAGCCATACAATTCTTTTGTAATACCAAGTAATACCAAGGCGGCTTTTCAGAAGACAATGGCCATCAAATGGCAATCCCTAGTGTATGAATGTTAGCACACGCATTAACCTTCCCCCTGTTGTTGTTTTTGGTTATTGGATTAACCTGTATTTCATTGCTTTTTTTAGGTTATTGATTTGATATGTTCCTTATTGGGTGGCTTACTATATAAGCTGGTTCAACATGGCAGATCTGTGCTTACTCTTTGTTTTCATGACACCGGTGTGTGCCATATGTGTTTGTTTTCTAGAATAGAAAAGTTTTGTGTTTCTTATTTAGAGAAGGGACTGCCTCATTTCTGCTCATGGGTCTACCTACACACTCCAACACCATCTTATACTCCAAATCTTACACTCCGAGATACTAACCTTTTCGTGAGGTTTTATTGTTCCAAGATAAAAAAATATTGAGTTATACTGACATTTCTGTCACCACTTAGAATTCTTCTTCAACAAATTTTATGAAAGCATATTCTTATTGATGTGTTTTTTAAGTTGAATGGCTTCCTCTTTTAAAAAATCATTTGATTGGATCCAGGTTCTATTGTCACATGTCGTGTTTAAGTTAGAGTAAAGGCTTTCTTGGCCTGAAGATGACATTAAATGTCATGCAAAAAAAACTTAAGTGTGAATGGCAAGGAGAAATATATGAACAGATAATGATAGTTCATTCATACAGAACTTGCCCTTTTTCTCATAATAAAGGGTTACACATTTTGCTGCTGTGATTGCACATTGCGGGATTTCTTATCAGATACGTTTAGAAATGTTTAATTTGTGTGTCTCTGTATTCTGGGCAAAATATGATCATGCATTTGGCAGGAGATAAGAGGTTTCCACCTAATTATGAAGCCAGTGTACACCATAGCCTCTGCTCTGGAGTTACTCTCAACAGCAAGGGTATTCTAAATGAATTTGTAGGTAAACAAGGATTTTCCAGATTTTGGGTCAGTCACAGTGGTCAGCTATTCTGCCAATGTGTACTCTATTTAGGGCAACACCATTCCAATTTGCTCTGATTTTTGGTCCATTCTCTAAAGTTTGTCAAATTGTTTTGCGTTCTTCGGACTTTGGTATAAATGTGTGGCTGTCTTGGGGCTCAATAAGGTCTGTTTGTGTTTGTGAATGGAGCCTCAAGGACAGGCTTAGGGAAGAGGCTTTTGTCCAGGTTAATCTCAATGCAGTTCAGGGCTTTGTCATGATACAGTGTCAAGATCACTCTTTCCTCCCACATCTTACAGGTAGCCATCATTGCGGGGAACTTTGAACTGGCTGAACTGATCAAGAACCACAAAGAGGCAGATGTAGGTAAGTAACCATGGTAGCCTCTCACTTTTGAACCAATCTGCAACATGTTGTGGGAACCCCACCTTCAGTGTTTTTTTTGTTTGTGCGCATACTCATCCTCCTACGGAATTCTGGATTTTTGGTAGGTTAAACAGAACAGACAGTAAATGAGAGTAATTGAAAAGTGATTTCCTCAAAGACCGTGCTAAATTCTGTTCCCATGAAAAATATTTTATCTAAAGAAAAAAAAACTACTTTTTCGTTTTTCTCTATGGGTTCTGCTCACCCCCCCCCCCCCCCCCAGTGCCCGACTACTAAATCTGAGAACCACAACATCTTTTTAATTAAACTATTTCATATGGAGGGAAAAGCGTTAAGCGCAAAGGATTACAGTCTTGCACACAAAATGAAATAAATAACCAAATAAACACTGGGATAGAGTGAATAGATAAATAAATAAAAGATTCTAAAGATGTAATCCGCAATTGTTTTTTCAGTCTTCACTGGGGATATATTCCCCAGGCCTTACAGCTGCAGCGGAGGCTAGCTGTCGGATTACTCTGTGTAGCTGACATCTGCCACTATCGTACCCATCTCCCCACCCATCTCGGCCCTCTATCCTATGCCCCATGACAGTATTCTGACTACCAGTTGGGCCTTGAGAGCCTATCGGACAAGAGCTCTGCCATTGACTGTTAGCCATCACTAGTGGAACGGAAGAGCCTGGATTACTGACCTCTGGGCTTTTTCTCGCTGTCTTTATTTCTCGCTACCTCATTCACTCTCCAACTATCAGCGGCTCGTCAAATTTGTGATGGGATATTTTCTTTGCTGGATTATCGGCCATGGGTTCCGCCTGCCGCAGAGCAGAGAAAGGTGGGTGTTCTGAAGCTCACCCTCCATCCTATCTCTTCAGCCCTCCAAACCCTACAGTCCCCTTCTCACCCGCACCAGACCCATTACTTTACTAGGAGATGCACATAGAGTATAGATTGTATCTGTGTGGTGAGGTGTCTATTATACATTTCTCTGAGGCTTGTGTGTCAATGCTCGTGCATGTGCCTGAAAGTATAATAAAAATTAAATATAAGATATTAACAGGTTATCTCCATGCCACATTTAGTTACATTTTTGGTTATTTAGTCCATGTACAACACTGTTTCCAAAAAAGTTGGGACATTGTGTAAAATGGAAATAAAAACAGAATGATGTGCAAATCATTTAAACCCTATATTCAATAGAAAATTGTACAACGACAACATATTAAATGTAGAAACTGAGTAATTTTATTGTTTCTTGATCAATATATGCCCACTTTGAATTTGATGCCAGCAATATGTTTCAAATTAGCTGGGACAGGGACAACAAAAGACTGGAAAGGTTGTGTAATGCTAAAACAAAACTAAAGAGAAGAGGGACCATCCAGCTTGTTATCAGCGCACAGTTCAAAAGCCAACATCTGTGATGGTACGGGGATGAATCAATGCACATGGGTGACTCGCACATCTGAAGGCACCATTAATGCTGAACAATGTATACAGGTTTTGGAGCAACATATGCTGCCATACAGACAATGTATTTGTCAATTAAAAGAATAGATTATGCAACACAATGGTAAACATGCTCCTGTCCCAAATGTTTTAAATGTGTTGCTGGCATCTAATTCAAAATGTGAATGTATTTTTCCAAAAGCAATAAAAAATTTCACATTTCAATATTTGCTATGATGTCTTTGTACTACTTTCAATTAAATATAGAGTTAAATGATTTGCACATCATTGCATTCTGTTTTAATTTGCTATTTATGCCGTGCTGAATTTTTTGGAAACAGGGTTGTATTAGACCCATGAGAGATATCAGAAAATCAGGGCAACGCAGTAAAATAAATTATTGTGGGTGGGTAATATTGCCATAAAATGTACTCTGTCAAATGCATGTACTGAATGTTTTCGGTCTGGTTTAGTGAACACAAGGCTAAGTAAAGCTGTTCCACATGAATTAGGACAGCATATAAATAGTCAAGTGATTGAATTATGGATGGATGGGGAAGAAATTATTCTCCTCGAAGGACAAGACAACATTCACTAGATCAGCCTATAGTGAAAATTCCCACTAGCATTTGTGTGTGTGGATGTGCGGACATATAATGATGTATAATAATGCTTATGTAAGATAATGACAGGCGTAAAATTGTAAGACCTATATTGATAATAATGGCGGGCGTAAATGACATTGTGATGAGACCATTTGGATATGTGGTACTGTAGAGGCTTAGTAATATCCCTGACATGTTCTGCACATGCAACATTTACACCCAGAGACCACTTGATAAAAAAAGAATGTCAACCATGCGTGTTTCCACACCAGAGACATACCCTTAAAGTTCCAGAACCAAAGTGAAGCTCCATATACCAGAAATATGTACGTTTGATTTTGTTTGCACAAGTGCATGTGCGCCTTGCTGTGCTCATGTATTTTTGTTAGTTGGTTCTTAAAGTTAGTTTGATCTTTAAATCAGTTGATTCTTGGCGACAGTTGTGTCAGTGTAATATTTCAGTTCTTTGTTTTGGTTGTTTCTTAGTCAGGTGTTTTTATTGTGAAATTAACAAAAGAAAAAAACAATAGAAAAGCTCTTCCATTACATCCATCCCCAGTCAGATCTGAAACTACTGATTGATTGAAGGAAAGGTTGGGGGTGATTTGTGGCATTAGAGATTGCATTTCCATAGATAATTTTGGATAGTGACAAAAAGGTGGAAGAAGAGAAATGTATATTTCAGAAAATAAAATCATATTATACATTTGCAAATACATTTTGACGTTTGCTGAAAGGCTAGAGGGAGTTAAATAGAGCCCTAAAGGGAGTTAAAATGTAATATTGAATTGGGAGTTAGTAAAGAATGTTTTTAATCAATCTGTACTTTAGGTGAGTGTAAATGTGTCCAGACAACTCTGTTTTTGGCTGATGGGCCAGTAAATCAGTTTTATAAATCCAGTCAGTTTTTCCACATTCTGCCAATAAGCTGCTCTAAGAATGATTGGCAGACATTTGTATTAGACCATGTGCTCCGAGAGCATTATAATCCCCCATTGTGGCAAAATCAAACACACATGCACAAATGCTGCCATAGACCGATAGGCATGCAAGCTTTCTCACACACAAACATGCACACACACAGACACACAGCACGACCAATTCACAGTGGCAACATGTCATACTCAAGCACAACCCATACGCCATGTAATGAGATGCTTCATAGCCGTCAACAAAGTCTTCCGGATCTGGATCACTGCAGCGTTTGATGACACAGCCAGAGCACCCTGCAGTGATGGGATTTAGTGGAGAATACCAACAAGCCTCCACAAGAAAATGAGAAATAAGTGTGGGAAGCAGGCTTGGAATTTCATATTAGGGGCAAGGACATCTGGCCTCCGGTGTCAACATTTTTTTAGGGCACCCAGGCCACTGAGTGAAATAAGAGAAGTTGGAGCTTACAAATAAACAACTTGAACTGTTAATAAGTAAAAAGCATGCATGACAGATTCTGGAATCTTTCATTTCAGAAGTTTTAGTTAGGAGCGTTCACATGATGCCAACAAACAGAGTATTGTCAGTTAAGTAACGTTAAGCCTAGCTAGGCAGAAGGATAACATTACCTCAGTTACCCAAAAGTAAAACATAAAGTATCATTTTACGTCACAATCACGTGCGCTAATGAGTACGACCTAAATAAACAAATATATAGACTTATTTGTGGGCAGAGCAAATATTTTTAGTTTTTTTATCTTTCACCACAAACGCTGCCATGTCGAGTGATGGCAAACCTGACGTTGCTTCTCGGAGCTTTCAAAAAGCATTCCGATATATTCTCCGGTATTCTCCCACTCAAGGAACATTCCCACTTCCTAGTTGCTCATGAACGCACCTTCCAAAACAGAGGTTTGATTCATCTATTGATAGCTAACTTGCTTACCTGCATGTAGTCCGTTCTTGTGATTGTGGTTGTTCTCAGTTATGAACTACAAGCACACTTACGAACAAACTGCTGGCCGTGAGATTTTGACAGTAGCAAGGGAACAGAGGCCAAGGTGGCTGTAGGGCACACAATGATTTTCAGGGCGTTGCAAAATTCCTACACTGGTGGGAAGGAAACTTCTGTGTAAAATTTATAAAGTCCAATGACTTGGTACTAATTACAAAGTAACATTAGCTGTGTTCAACAGGTGAGGGAAGTTCATAATAAACACTTAAATGACCAGGTAAAGGGAGTTCATCACAAACCAGTGACCGTAACTGATAATTGTCCACTCATTTTATGTAATTTATCGATTAAAGGTCACAGGATAGTTATGAACTCACTTTTACCAGAAAAATGCTTTGTACTTTTTGCACATTTGCAAAGCATACACGCACACAAAATATGACATGGGATGAGTTGAGTGCCTGAAATTACGGGCCTAGCTTAAATGCTCAGAGGAAGTCAGGCTGACTCATGCTTAATAAAGTGAGAGAGTGATTTACTCACATTCACACTCGTACAGAAAAGGACACCTGCAGATTAAGACTCCTGAATATATCTAGTAAGGGTGTGTGATGTTACATATGTGTACATCATGCTGTATTGCCAGTGGCACAGCCTGTCTTGATTAAAAATGACCGCTAAAAGGAGTGTAATTATTTATTACTTAAATAATATTATATTTAATAAATGCTTTTGTACTGGATATTAACTTTTGGATTGTTTATAATAGTACACTTTTATTTAAGTTATGTTTGAAAACCAACTTGACGAAACTTAGAGTCAGGAATTTCATTGATGCCTTCAAAAAGGTTGATACTCTACCATGAGACATGCCTCAGTTGCTTAGCAACACTAAGGATTTGTTTCCCATAAAGCTGTTAAGCCTATGGTAAGATGGGTTTCTGAAAGAATATTCTGTTCATTCAGAAAAATGTTGTAAAAAAAAAATTAATTGTAGTGCATTTGTCTGGTTACTGTCAAATTAATCATTTGATTAGGCAACTCTGCTAGGTGAACGTGTTGAGCGAGTAATTGTAATAGCTAGACACATTGCGTTAAATTCGACACGTAACATTATGCTAAATTCACCTTACCTTACTAACGGGTCTTGTGCAATTTGCAGTTCAGCGTGTAATAACATGAGTGTGTGAGTTAAAGAGTGAGAGAGAATGAGATGAGAGAGAGCACTGAGGCGCAGAGCGTGTGCGTTCTCGCCACTGCCATGCGGTGGGATCAAGTGTGTTGTGCTCGCGCGTCTGATTTCTTATTTCCCGCGCAACACTTTCCATCAGTCGCTGTCCACGGTCTCCTCAACTCTATAATCTTATGTGACCGCAGTGAAACTCTGGGATTTTACCTTTTTGGTCTTTTAAAAAATGCGCTGATTATGCAGGAATTGTGACACATTTGAGAAACTAAATAAGGTTGATAATGAAGTCATTCCTCAATGCCTTAAAAAAAGAAGGTAGGTTTTTCTTTGAACTTTCTCAGTATTTTTATCCGTGCGTGCAGTGTGGCACACATTTCATATTGTAATCTGTTCCAGAAAGTATTGTCTACATTTGAAATGATAAAATGTATTTTACGTTTTCAAATGTCATCACGGGTATATCTGCTTTTGTGGATTCATGCATGCAATTGTCCTGATTTCAACTAGGAGTGCAAGTAAAAAAACATGTTCTATTTTTGGTTAGAGGTACATGCACATTTTGGATATATTACAGGGTCTGTCACATATCAAACGTTTTTGTGCTGTTGTCTTCTGCTTAAGGGATTAATACTCTGAGCAAGTCATCTGTATGTAGGTTATAGCAAGTTAATTGACACACAGAATATCGTTAGCCTGGTCCACAGGGGAGAAAACACACCCAACCAAATGAGTAGATGACGTTCAGTTACCAAAAAATGCTCAGCATGGATGCGTTGTGGATCCATCTGTCTGTGTGTGAAAACAGTTGGTGCCTTAATAACCCTTTAACTTCCACCCCGCAGTGTATTTCTCAATGAGATGTATAAATTGAATACTGCACTAATACATTTTTTTCATTTCAAAGCTTGGTTTCAGGATTGGTTTACGCTTCATTACAGCAAATCTTTTGAAGGGCACTAGCCAGAGCTGATCCCTTCCTTTGACGTTGGTTTGTCCAGTATTAGAGAATAGCAGTTAATGATGTACACTGATTGCTTTGCTCTCTTACGTAAGATGGCTGGGAAGTTAGGTTAAGTTATTGGTTATAGCTCTTCTTACAGAGGGATTTTGTGCTTATTACACGCCACAATTGGAAGCACAATCAAGAGCTGTGTCTCATCCTTGGTCAAACTTTTCCAAATTCTTTGAAACACTATATTTATGAAGTCTGATCTGCAAACAACCTCTGTTGGGTTATGTGTATTGATGGCGGTGGGTAACATAATCATGTCTGTGATACCAAACATTTTTGGTGTTTGACATCTTCCCAAATAACAGAATTATCTTCCTGCCACCAAACAACAGTCATATTAGCTTAGTTTAAAATGTGTTTTTTTCTAGCATGATATAACGTGAGCTCCCTTTTATTAAGCATAAAACAAAAAACAAATAAAGTTGATGAACGAAAAGCTGACATTGAGAAAGACTGAAATAAAAACATGCTCCTCATACCCACCCCACCCCTCCACCCAACCCAACTTTCCCCACTGCGCCTCAGACAGTCACCCAATATCTCTCTCCCAGCCCTTTCCTCCTCCAATCAGCCCCACAAACCCTCCCCCACTATTCAACCCATCTGAGCTCTCCCTCTCCCCCCACCACCTTCCTTGTCAACTCATAGCCGCAGGGAAGCACTTAATTTGGTTTGCCATACACATATTTGTGGTACGTAAGCTTTTGGAATGTGCATTGTTAACGTTGGGTAGTGTGGTTAGATGGCTGTGTGCTACTGGTTGTGGTCAGGCAGTGGTGGTTGAGGTCAGGCTCTGTGCTTGTAATGGAACAGCATTTTGTTGTGGTCAGACATTGTGTTTGTGATCATGTTATTTGGTTTTAATTAAACAGAATGTGTGTGTGTGATTAAGTTTCATGTGGTTATGGTCCGGCATTCTATTTCTTAACCACTCTCGCCCTCTCTGCTCCTTTCTGTATCCCATTTTTTCTCTGTATCTTCTCTCTTTACCACAGTCCGACTCTCTCTGCTCTCTCCTTTCCTCGTCTATCACTGTCCCTCTAGTTTTACCTTTTTCCCCTCCTTTCCATCTTCCCTCTTTTCTCTACTTCTTTCTCTTTCTCTTGGTCTACTTCTACACCACACTAGTTTGAAAGAAATGAACAAGAGCACACCATATATTTAAAATGTTTTGATCATGCCAAAGAATAGTTTCACAGACCTGGGCTTCTGAGCAGGCAATTCCTGATCTCTGTTTGATCAGATTTTTGCATGGTCAAAGCATTGTGTGCATATGTTGTGCCTATCAAATGCCCTGTCGGCCATAAATGTTCCCAATGAAAATGGGAATAGAAAAGTAACACATTGTACTTACTAGCACAGAATTCCAATAGCCACTGGGATCATATCGCTAACATCTGGTGTACTCAGTCAAAATAAAACAAATGCAAATTATGTGTTTGTTATCAAACACCTGAAATCTTTGCTGTGACTTTGGTGCGACCGCATCTCTTTGCCTTTACTTCCACCCCTGTAGTTGAGAGTGGAGCAGTGCCCCACAGTAGCATTCTTCTCTATGTGATTTCAAACTCTAATGATGAATCTCCACAGGGAAATAAGTGCTCCATTACAGTTCAATCACACTGTTGCAGGTGGGGCGTTTGAGCTCAGCTGTACTCAACGCAATAATAATAATCACTGTAATGACAATCATACTGAGATCATAATAACTTTGATATCTATGAGTGCCAGTGAGGCCCATTTAATAATGCAGAGCAGACACCTGCGGCTAGAGGGTCCCATGTGGCTCAGTTGGTAGAGCATAGTGCTTGATATTGATATGGCAGTGGTTTCAATTCCAGTAGGTGGCGGTTGTCACTAAAGGTTAGGCAGTGCATGATTTAACTTTTAAAATCAGTCTAAGATATGGCTTTTTCTTTGCGATCCTGCCTAGAAAGCCACATTCCCGGAGTAGTACACAACATCATAAGATCTTAATTTTTCTTGCAGTTTCTCTCATGGAATAGCCTTCATTAGTAGTTTCAGAAGATAGTTCAAGTCATTTTAAGTGTGTCATCAAACCCACAATTGCTGATGCTCTAGATACATAACTAGTCTAAAGAAGGCCAGATTTATTGCTCTTTAATCAACAAAACAGTTTTCAGCAGTGCTAATGTAATAGCAAAAGGGTTTTCTAATGATCACATAGCCATTTATTGTCACGTCCCTGCCTTCGCGAGCACGCAGAAGAGGGTGCCTGCGCTCCTGAGTTTCCAGTACGCACCTGTTCTCACACCTGCCATCAATCTCCACTCACACACCTGTCCCCACTCACCTCGTCTCCACGCCATACAAATACTACTCCTTGCCACTTCTTTCCTGCCAGATCAATGGTTCATGTTTACATGCCACAACTCGCGCTTACCAGACTCTCGTACTGCCTTCCCGCGTTCCGACCGATCGCCCGTTCCCGACTATACTGCCTGAGCCCTGCCTGTATGTCTGTTCGCCGTCAGAATTCTGATCTCTCGCCTGTCCCCGACTACTATGCCCGCTCCCTGACTATACTTCTGCCGCCTGCTCATTCACCGACCATCTGCCCGTCCCCGACTACTCTGCCTGCTGCTCATCTGTGCCTTCGCCGCCGGTACGTGAGACGCCTCACCTCCCATCCCTGTCCGCTCTGTCTTGTCTCTTACCCACTCCTTCCCAGTCTGTGCTTGGATCCTTAACCTGTGCCAATGACAAAATTGATCTGTACGCCAGGCTGTCACTTCCCAGGCCGCCGTCTAGGGAGAACACAAGTCGGCGCTCCAGGAGATCATGAGCTTCCTGCAGGCACTTTCAGTCAGCGTCTCAGCTATTCAGAACCGGCTGAGCGCTCCCTCTGCCTCCGCCGCGGCACCCGCTCCAACTCCATCACCGACTCCGCCCGAGCCTCATCCCGTGCTCCCGGTGGATCACGAGCCCTGGGTTCCAACCCCCGAGAGGTATGACCGCGATTTGGGTTTGTGTCGCTCGTTCCTGCTTCAGTGCGGACTCGTCTTCGCCCAGCAACCGAGGACCTACGCCACAGACGGCGCCAAGATAGCCTACCTGATTGGGCTGCTCCGTGGACCTGCCCTGGAGTGGGCCTCCGCCCTTTGGGAACACCAGGATCTGGCAACCCTGTCTTACGACGCCTTCACCAGTGAGATGCGGAGGCTGTTTGACCACCCGGTCCGGGGAAAAGACACCTCAGCCCGGATGTTCGCCCTGCGCCAGGGAAGGCGCAGTGTCGCCGAATATACGATTGTGTTCCGCACCATGGTGGCAGAGAGTGGGTGTAACGGCGAGGCCCTGCAAGCCGCGTTCATCAATGGATTAAATGAACATCTTAAGGATGAGCTGGTTTACTACCCGGAACCAGTGGATCTGGATGGCTTAATAGCGCTAACAGTTCATATTGATAACCGTGCGCGAGAGCGCAGGAGGGCGAGACAACATGAGCCAAACCCTTCACCACATCCAACCGCTCCACCCGTATCCAGAAACACACCCCCGAGCCCTATACCATTCACCCCTCGAGGGCGGCTCAAGAGTCCCGGACACCGAGCCAATGCAAGTGGGGCGTTGTCGTCTGGATGGGGAGGAACGCCAGCGCAGACGAGAGACCAACAGTTGTCTATACTGTGGCCGCCCCGGCCATTTCATCACTTCCTGTCCCCAGAAGAATGGAAACGGATGTGCTTGTTAGTCTCTGGGGAAGGACTAACGAGCCCAACCACTGAGGTCTCCTGTCCCGGACACCCATTCTGTGCCACCCTTTGCCACAACGGTCAGCAACTCATGATACAGGCATTGATCGACTCCGGTGCCGACGACAGTTTTCTGGACTCGTCGTTGACTGCCCAGCTGGGGCTGGCGCTGAACCGCTTTCGGAGGCCATTGAAGCCGTGGCTTTGGACGGTCGATGCCTGGCTAGGGTCACATCCCGGACTGAGCCCGTCCAACTATCGGTGTCTGGCAACCACTCTGAGACCATCCGTCTGTTGCTCACGAGCACTCCCCACATTCCGTTGGTCCTGGGATACCCGTGGTTAGTCAGGCACAATCCTGCCATCGACTGGACCGCGGGCAGGATACTGAAGTGGAGCCCTAACAGCCACGCGGACTGTCTGCGAGCGGCCTGCCCACGGTCTGTGCCTGACCCTGACACCAACCCCCAGCCGCCTGACCTGACCGGTGTGCCGTCTGTCTACCACGACATCCGGGAGGTTTTCAGTAAACGCTGTGCGCTCTCGCTCCCTCCGCACAGACCTTACGACTGCGCCATCGAGCTACTGCCCGGCTTCTCTTTCCCCTAGGGGCGTCTCTATAGCCTCTCCAAACCAGAGAGGGAGGCCATGGAGAAGTACATTAGGGAGTCCTTGGACTCCGGTTGCATTCGACCGTCATCTTCCCCTCTGGCAGTGGGTTTCTTCTTTGTTGGCAAGAAGGATGGATCTCTCCGCCCTTGTATAGATTACCGTGGTCTAAACAAAATAACCATTAAGAACAAATATCCCCTCCCTTTAATGAATTCCGCATTTGACTCTCTACAAGGCGCCTCCGTGTTCACCAAGTTGGATCTCCGCAATGCATACCACCTCGTCAGAATAAGGGAGGGGGACGAGTGGCTAACCGGTTTCAATACCCCTATGGGGCATTTTGAGTATCAAGTAATGCCTTTTAGCCTCCCCATGCCCCGGCCGTTTTCCAGAATTTCATTAACGACGTGCTGGGCAATATGACTGGGTGAATTGCTTTTGTCTACAGAAGTGCCCTTCCTCGTCTGGACGGCTCACCGGAATTTGGAGTACATCCGATCGGCTAAGCGTCTCAATCCCTGCCAGGCGAGAGGGGCTCTCTTCTCTCGTTTAGACTTCACCCTTACAGGCCAGGCTCGAGGAACGGAAAATCAGATGCACTGTCCCGCGTGTTTTCTAAGGGTGAGGAGCCGTGCGCCCGACCTGACGCAATCCTGCCGAGGCGATGCGTAATTGGAGAGTTGAGAAAACTGTTAAGTCGGCTCTCCTCAGCGACCCAGGACCGGGAAATGAACCTCCTGGTTGCTTCTTTGTTCCCCAATCCGCCCGGTTGGCGGTACTGGCCTGGTCCCACGCCTCCAAGCTCACCTGCCATACCGGTCTGGCCTGCACTATGGCCTTCCTCCGCCGGCAGTTTTGGTGGCCCTCCATGCGCAATGACGCACAGGCCTACATTGCTGCCTGTCCTACCTGCGCCTGTGATATTTATAATTATGAACTTGGATTAGCAAACACAACCTGCCATTGGAACGCAGGCCTGATTTTTGCTGATAATGGGCCTATTTAGATATTCTATACAAAATCTGCAGTTTGTAGCAATAATAGTAATTTACAGCATTAACAATGTCTACACCGTATTTCTGATCAATATGATGCTATTTTGCTTGAGCAAGAATTGACATTTCTAAGTGACCCCAAACTTTAGTGGATATGTATTGAGATTTGAGTCATCAGGAACTCCCAAGTGGCATCCATGACTTCCTGCTATCTTCCTGCTATCTTCACTAGTCTGCTATCTAAGCCTTTTCCATTATCACTGCATCTTGCTAACCCATTTCAGTTAATGACAAGACAGACCATTTATCTTTATATCTACTCCTAAAAAAAATAGGAACATACCACAAGCAACTAGAATTAGAACCCCTAAATAAACATGTCTAGCGGTAGAGAAGGGAGGTTTGGGGTGTGTGTGTGTGAGTGTGTGTGTGTGTGTGCATGCTCCCAGCCTCCCAGAAAATATCTGTGTTTGATCAGTCCTTTGGAGATCAGTTCTGGAAACTCTGCCACCATCCACAGGCCCAAACCCATGGCCATCAGTCTACAGAACCAAACTTGGGATACAACCTTCGTATGCACATACTGCCACATCGTCAACAACCTTGTCCTTTATTTCCACAGAGCACAGAATATAGTCGATGATGTGCTTTGGGTCCCTGCTATAGTGAAAATAGCAATGCCGACTGTCTTGAGTACAAGCTAGGACCCACTATGTCTATTCCTGTGCTGATTAGAAATAGAAGGAACAATGTCCATGCAAATTATAAAGTCAACTTGTCAAATCTGTTAACTGTATCACGCCAACCTACTAGCCCAGAAACCCCTATTATATCTATTAAGCTGGCTTTACTTAATATCAGATCTCTTGTCAACAAATCATTCTTGGTAAATGACATTATAATATCCTACAACC
>JACXGJ010000640.1:0-31013 GCA_016801105.1 Esox niger
TGAGGCTAATAACCAGGGAAATAACATCGGAGGGGCTAATTATATGGAATGTAAGTTGTAGTCACCCTATATATCAAGAATGATCAGTTGGATGAAGAAATGTACATAGGCAAGCATACAGTGGGGCAAAAAAGTATTTAGTCAGCCACCAATTGTGCAAGTTCTCCCACTTAAAAAGATGAGAGAGGCCTGTAATTTTGATCATAGGCACACTTCAACTATGTGCAGAAAATTAGGAAAACAAATCCAAAAAATCACATTGTAGGATTTTTTATGAATTTATTGGTAAATTATGGTGGAAAATAAGTATTTGGTCAATAACAAAAGTTAATCTCAATACTTTGTTGTATACCCCTTGTTGGCAATGACAGAGGTCAAATGTTTTCTGTAAGTCTTCACAAGGTTTTCACACACTGTTGCTGGTATTTTGGCCCATTCCTCCATGCAGATCTCCTCTAGAGCAGTGATGTTTTGGGGCTGTTGCTGGGCAACACGGACTTTCAATTCCCTCCAAAGATTTTCAATGGGGTTGAGATCTGGAGACGGGCTAGGCCACTCCAGGACCTTTAAATGCTTCTTACGAAGCCACTCCTTCGTTTGGGATCATTGTCATGCTAAAAGACCCAGCCACGTTTCATCTTCACTGCCCTTGCTGATGGAAAGAGGTTTTCACTCAAAATCCCACGATACATGGCCCCATTCATTCTTTCCTTTACACGGATCAGTCGTCCTGGTCCCTTTGCAGAAAAACAGCCCCAAAGCATGAAGTATGTCTTCCATTTTCTTATAATTGCTCCCACAGCTGATTTCTTCACACCAAGCTGCTTACCTATTGCAGATTCAGTCTTCCCAGCCTGGTGCAGATCTACAATTTCGTTTCTGGTGTCCTTTGACAGCTCTTTGGGCTTGGTCATAGTGGAGTTTGGAGTGTGACTGTTTGAGGTTGTGGACAGGTGTCTTTTATACTGATAACAAGTTCAAACAGGTGCCATTAATACAGGCCACAAGTGGAGGACACAGGAGCCTCTTAAAGAAGAAGTTACATGTCTGTGAGAGCCAGAAATCTGGCTTGTTTGTAGGAGACCAAATACTTATTTTACCGAGGAATTTACCAATAAACTCATTAAAAATCCTACAATGTGATTCTCTGGATTTATTTTTCAAAAATCGTGTCTCTCATAGTTGAAGTGTGCCTATGATAAAAATTACAGGCCTCTCTCATCTTTTTAAGTGGGAGAACTTGCACAATTGGAGGCTGACTAAATACTTTTTTGCCCCACTGTATACTGGCACATGTGTTTACTATGGAATATTTTGTTAGGTCATTATGTAACCTCTTACATCAGAATTACCAATTGTATATCACTTAAGGACAATTACACAGCTCTGGAAAAAATTAGGAGACCACTGCCCCTCTTCTCTCCTTTCCAAAAAAGTTGAAAAGGTATGTTTTGAGTGAGGAAGTTTATTTGTCTAGCGCATTACATACACAAAATATGAAACCTTACAAAACACATGAAAAACAGAAAGAAGAGAGCAAATGCAGAATTAAATGAAACATATAATAATAGCCTACAGTAGTGATACAATATTTAATATTGTGGTACGTTTGTATGTACTATATTCCCCGTCATCTTATTTTATATCACCTAAAATTATAATTATAATTGTGGTTGTTGTTACTGAGGCTGTAATTATTGTTTTGTTGTTTTTCGTGGTAATCATGGTCTTATTGCGAATCAAGCATGATCTTATTTGACGTTAATTTATACAGTCTCTGACCAGACTTGAGTTTGATCGTAAGGATACAACAAATATAATATTGATTAATACCTGCTGTTGGTGAAATTTTAAGATCAAATTTGATCATACGCATGTTTCATTAATTAGGGTCATTGTTCGGGAATGGTTTGAGAAACTTGATAAAGAGTTCAAGGTGTTGCCCTGGTTTCCAAATTCCCCAGATCTCAATTCAATTGACCATCTGAGGGATGCAAAGTCCGATTCACTTTGTTGGATTCCAAACAACACTCCCCTGATAGACCATTTGCTATACTTACTTTCACATTTGGTCAGTAGTTATACAAAAAGTTATAGCAACTATATTTTTGTATATTTTTTAAATACAAATACAATATTTGAATGGGACAA
This sequence comes from Esox niger, assembly GCA_016801105.1. NCBI lineage: Eukaryota > Metazoa > Chordata > Actinopteri > Esociformes > Esocidae > Esox > Esox niger. The sequence continues at coordinate 2,152 of JACXGJ010000640.1, forward strand.
TGAATCAGGGCTTGTTTTATTACTTGAACAGAAACTGAGTAAACTGAACATTAGCAACAAGGAAATTACAGAGATTTTGCTTACCAGTTCATTCCATAAAAAATTGGAGAGATGATTGCGTGCCTTGCCTCACAATATAGAAATTACACCTAATGCTCCTTTAATGGAACAATTAAATGTATTGCCCTCCTACCAACACAACTAACTGAATATGACTGTCAGTTATCTGTTGCTATCAAGACAGGTAACTATTCTTTGAAAAATTACAAATATAAATGATTACATCAAAACTCATGAAACATTTAGTGAAAATGTCCATTACGGGGTTTGGGGGTGAGCAAAATAGAAAATAACTCTGGAGAAAGCAAGTCTCGTTGGGAACAGTTTGGGAACCCCTGGCCTACACATTCACACTTTTGAGTACTGGCCCTTTGTGCTCTACCAACTGAGGTCTTCAGGACCTAGAAAATGTGGTGGTCATTTATTGTATACATTTACAATTCCACAACAATAGTCTATCAAGATGCAGGGGGAAGACAAGAATGGTTTGATGTGGTGAGTATATTCTTGTTAGTCTCTGTGGGATAGTCTAATGGTTTCTGATTACAGAGAAAGAGAAACCAAGGATAAAATACATCCAATTGACAATAATGTTTCATCAAAGGGAAGGGACAGAAAAACACAGTAAGAGTGAGATCTTTCATGATCAAACATAATAAAAATAATGTGCTACAAACAGAGAAATGCTAAGCATAGTCAGTGATAGACAGTACTGGCCATATTTGAAATACTAGCTCGGAAACAAGGAAATAATGCAGTCAGTTTTAATACAATGAATTCAGCTTTATAACTTCGAACTGCTAGTCCTCTGGTGCTATGCTGTAGATCACGCCCAGGTTTCACATTGCATCCAAACGTTAGCTTAGCTAGCTATTGCTCCAGAATCAGAACAGCTGCAAAAAGAAACACATGCTACTCAGGGGTGTAAACCTTGGCAAAACTACACTGCAGCAGACAATCTTCCTGACAGGCAAACACACACACACACCACACACAGGAACCTAGAGTAGGTTCACAGGCAAACAACTTAAGTAGACCCACATGCTGACACACACACACACACACACACACACACACTCCAAAGCACAACAAATATTTTGTAGGTGCTTGCCATAGTTCTGTGATCGCTTTCGGAAAAGAGAGCATGTGCTTCTGATTTGAGGTAAGGCCTATATGTAATTCCTCCAATACCAACATGAATCTGGGCCTCTTTGTCTTGGACACACAGATGTGTAAACGCACAAGATGAACTGAAAAACACAACTCGAGTGTCCATTGTGGCTTTGACAGTTACACAATTGACAATAACAATAACTTCCTTACAAGCACAGTACTGTATTTTGACTTTTCTGTTGTCCTCAAACCAGTTTTGGACATATTCACCACAAACCACAGACATAAATGACAACATAATGATGCCTTGGCATCCAGCAAGGTTTGTGTATATGTGAATTCTAATGCTAAACCACCCCCTATAAACCAGCAAGAGAATCTAGGTTAGCATCAGGAAAACGGATGCTCTGACCCTGATCCATTCCACACATTAAACAGGCCTGAGGCGTTTGACATCAGAAACTTGCAGTTTAGTCAAACCCGTGGGGTTTGGTTACTTGCTTTCAAATCGGAGTAGGCCTTTGTATGAAATGGGATGAACAACTAGCACAGTCAGGGTCCGTTAACTCGCCTATTCATATTGCAATTAATTCTGAACGAGGTCTTCCTACCGTGTTAGCTTTAAATATTTAAGATGAGTCGGCGTGAGACTGAGAGAAAGACCTTACAGAGATAGGGAGCAGCTGTAACTGAATGTAGACCTACACTCCACTGACAAGGGATAAGGAATCAGGAAAATAATTAGGGATTACTCTAGATTAGCTCCAGATCAATTATAAAACAAGGGTTTTCGTTGGACACAGAAGTGCCAAATATGAACTAAGTGGATTCAGGACGTTGATGTTTTAAGCCTAAATGTTTAATTAAATTAGATAAAGGCTGAAGGCAAAGGCATTGGTTCCAATGTTCAGCCACTTTTTAAGGCAATGCTTTTACAAAAACCTTCTTGATGGCACCCATGCACCCGAAATGTGACCCTATGTAGAGTACCTATATTTTCCCTTTAAGGAAATAAATATTTCTGGAGTGACCCTTAAAATAACAAACATAGTAGCTTGAGGCTACAGACTAAAGCAAGCTTACTCTGCATTCTTTGATTTTACAAAAGCACAGGACTAGATATGAATTCTGTAAGGACATATGACTAGCAGCTGAGAACAACAGTGGCATGACTATCAAAGTAAGCATCTGCCTCTTGCCCTGCACGCAGATGATGCTACAGGAATTAACCTTGTCTCTCTTGACTACAGAAGTAGCTAGTCTCTCTCGGCTGGATGGCTACCGTGGGATGTCTCCATGGACACCAAAGCAACATAGAATAGTATGCCTAGATGAAATGCAGAAGAAAAATTCTGTAAAACCGCCGAAAGTCCTTTAGTTCCTATTTAGTAGTTAATGTCTCGTGTATACATTTCAGTACACAGATTGCAAAACAAATTTTCAATCAGACAAACTAAAAAGACCAAACCCACTTGATCCCATACTAGATATTAGCTAATATAGGCCTAGAAATTGTCTTTATAGCCACAATTAGTTGAGAAACCTGTTCCATTTTCCATACTGAGATGCCTTTGAGCATCACACGCTTTCGTTCTGTCGAGGCGACATTAACCAATATAGGCTTTCCGTTGTCTCCAATCTTAAATAGGTCACTCACTATCCTACAGCTCAGTCAACCCCACCCCTCCTAAATGCTTCAAGCCCATTCCATCAGGAATTATGGACCCTACATGTGTCCCATACTCATTTAACACCAATGAAACACTATGAATAATATAGGTGCCATTGGCTGACTAACCTGATTCCAGCACACGCTTGATTACTGATGGCTCACCTATTCCCGGTTGTATTCAAGGATTGATGTGTGTGTGTGTGTATTTGTGTGTGTTGTGTGAGGTATATCAGAGGCTGTGTATACCACATGGCTGTAATAGGTGTAATATGTTTGGCATATTCTTCCACTATTTGTTGAAAGGTTTGGGTAGGGAAGGGAAAGTTGATCCTGAGATGTGTACCTATGAGACATCAACACAAAGCCTGCAGATACCATAAATAGGGCTTATTTACACTACATTGGTATATTTAAATAAACAAAAGTTTATTGGCTATTCAGAAATGTAATTTAAAAACAGGGATACAAATGTAAGTGGTCGACAGTTCCCTTCTGAGGTAACATTGAACACTCTGCACACATACAGTAACGAAGATGTGTTAGCTGGCTAAAGAAACGTAGGAAGGAGGCCAAAGCTAATAACCTGCTAACTTTGCTTCATGAAATTGCAAATGTATGGCCCGGAAATGTTTTCCTATTAATCTGCTTGAATTTCTTTTTTATAAACTTTTGAAATTACAGCAAGCGGTTGGAGGAGGCAGCTGCTAATTGGGAAAACAAATGCTTTAGGTGGTCAGATTTTGGTGGTCAGATTCAATGTTATGTTAGTGCACTGCTTTGCAGCATCCTGAACGGTTTTCCGTTTTGTTTAATAGGTTTGACTGGCAGACTCTGTTACATCGTTAGCTATCATCCTACATCATGACTGTACTCATGAGTGGAAATAAACTGCAACTCCTTTTTTATCAATATAAAATGTTTTGTGCAGTAATATTAGGAATATCTGGAAAATAACAAAATATATCCCGCCTTAAAATTAGGCTATGGTGGTACTCCAATTCCCGTTGCCTCATGCTCCACCAAACGCCTCTCCATGATACACTTTATTTGGCTACACATTTGAAAAAAGAAAACGGTTATATTGTTAAATCTTCCCGATTGTCCATGTCCACTTGAGCAGCTAATGCACACTACAGTGTCCCCCCTAATAGCAACCACAATACAAGCAATACATCTGTTCTTTACATATTAACATGTTATTTTTTTTATTTTATTTTATTTTTTTACATATGTAGGTTTTTCATTGTTCTCTGCCTGTCCAGTACTAGCAGACATTTTAGTGGCTTTAGGTGCATCCAGCCTATAGTTTCTGCTTGGCTGTTTAAAAAGCCCCAAAACACATTGGCTCCACAATGCTTCTAGCATACAGAGCATATCATTCCCTCTTCATTGTGTGGGCCACCCAAAAACATTCTGCCGTTGAGCATCACAACTGTTTATTAGATGTAGAAATCACATAAAAAATATGAAATAATACATCAGCTTGAAGATATATCATAGACGAGATTATTGTTATTTATATTTGTTTTCATACTATGTTCTTGTTAATTTGACTTGCATTAAAAATGCATCAGAGCTGTATATATCACAGTCTCGTTGCATAGTTTTTTCTACATCCTTTCCTTGACACCACATCATTTATCTTCTTCTCTCGACTTCCTTCAAATGTTGGCTCTGCTGCTTGCGCTGATCCAGCGTTTTCAAGATCATTTATTTATATTTTTAGTTACTTAAAAATGCCAATTGTATTTTTTTTACACTGCTTATTGCATAATGTCGCCTATATACAGTGAGGGAAAAAATATTTTATCCCCTGCTGATTTTGTATAGTTACCCAATGAAAAAGAAATGATCCATCAATAATTTTAATGGTAGGTTTATTTGAACAGTGAGAGACAGAATTAACAACAAAAACCTGAAAAACACATGTAAAAAATGTTGTAAATTGATTTGCATTTTAATAAGAGAAATAAGAATTGTATCCCTTCTCAATCAGAAAGATTTTTGGCTCCCAGGTGCTACAAGACCATCAGCTTGGTGCGAAGGCGACAACAGTTGGTGCGGTTATTTAGAAATGGAAGAAACACAAAAGAACTGTCAATCTCCCTCAGTCTGGGGCTCCATGCAAGATCTCACCTTGTGGAGTTGTAATGATCATGAGAAGAGTGAGGAATCAGCCCAGAACTACACGGGAGGATCATGTCAATGATCTCAAAGCTGCTGGGATCATAGTCACCAAGAAAACAATTGGAAACACACTACGCTGTGACAGACTGAAATCCTGCAGCACCCGCAAGGTCCCCCTGCTCAAGAAAGCACATGTACAGGCCCGTCTGAAGTTTGCCAATAAACATCTGAATGAATCAGAGGAGAACAGGGGGAAAGTGTTGTGGTCAGATGAGACCATCTCTTTGGTATCAACTCAACTCGCGGTGTTAGGAGGAGAAATGCTTATGACCTATGACCCCAAGAACACCATCCCCACTGTCAAACATGGAGGTGTAAACATTATGCTGTGGGGGATGTTTTTGTGGGGGACAGGACAACTTCACAACATTAAAGGACTAATGGACCGAGCCATGTACCGTCAAATCTTGGGTGACTACCTCCTTGGCTCAGCCAGGGCATTGAAAATGGGTCATGGATGGGTGTTCCAGCATGTCAGTGACCCAAAACACGTGGTCAAGGCAACAAAGGAGTGGCTCAAAAAGAAGCACATTAAGGTCCTGGAATCGCCACGCCAGTCTTCAGACGTTAAGCCCAATCTATGCTGCCTTAGAGTTAGACTTAGAAAATCCCTTAATATAAAAATAAAAAAAGCAAGTGAGCCAACTACACAACTGTTCAAAAGTTTGGGGTCACTTTTTTGCCCCCATGAAAACATTAAATTAGTTTGAATAGGAAATATAGGTTAGAAGTAATGATTTTTTTATGGAAATATGAATTGTGCTTTAAATTTGCAGCAATTACAGCTTTGTAGACCTTTGGCATTCTAGTCGTTAATTTGTTGATGTAATCTGAAGAGATTTCATCCCATGAAGCACCTCCCACAAGTGTGACTGGCTTGATGGGCACTTCTTAGACTCCATACGGTCAAGCTGCTCCCACTACAGCTCAAAAGGGTTGAGAACGGGTTGAGACTATGCTGGGCACTCCATTATAGACAGCTGACTTGATACCTAAATACGTCTTGCATAGTTTGAAGCTGTGCTTTGTGAGAAAATAGGCTCCAATCAAGTGCCATCTACAGGGTATGGCATGGCATTGCAAAATGGATTAGTAGTTATTCTTCAAGATTTATTTGACCTAGTACAAATCTCCCAATTTACCAGCACCAAAGCACCCCCAGACCATCACATTGCATCTGCAATGCTTGACAGATGCAGTCAAGCACTTCTCCAGGATCTTTTCATTCTGTGTCTCATGAATGTTCTTTGAGATTCGAACACCTCAAAATTAGATTGTCTGTCCATAACAATAAGTCTTTCCAATCTTCCTCTGTCCAGTGTGTGTTCGTTTGGCCATCTTATTCTTTTTTTTAATTGTCTGTCCATAACAATAAGTCTTTCCAATCTTCCTCTGTCCAGTGTGTGTTTGTTTGGCCAGTCTGAGATATTGCTTTTTCTTTGCAACTCTGTCTAGAAAGCCTGCATCCTGGAGTTGCCCCTTCATGTTGAGACTGGTGTTTTGCAGGTGCTATTTAAGGAAGCTACCAGTAGAGGACCTGTGAGATGTCTGTTTCTCAAACTAGACAATAATGCATTTGTCTGTATTTGTTCTTTTTCAATTCTGGTTAGAGACAGTTTAGTTTGCCCTATTCTGTTAGCAGGGAATTGCCTTCATTTATCAGAACAAGTATAAACTAATGAGTTTGTACATTTTGAGTCTGTATTTCAATCCACAATTTCTGATGATTCAGTTACCCAACTAGTCTAAGGAAGGCCAGTTTTAATGCTTCTTTAATCAACAACAGTTTTCAGTTGTGCTAACATAATTGCAATCAGGTTTCCGAATGATCAATTAGCCTATTACAAAGATAAACGTGTATTAGCAGACATAACATGTTGTTGAAACACAGGACTGATGGTTGCTGATAATGGGCCTCTGTACACCTTTTCAGATATTTCATAAAGAATCTGACATTTCCAGATACAGTTGTCATTTTTAACATTCACAATGTCTACACTGTATTTCTGATCAATTTGATGTTATTTCAAATAAAAAAATTGCTTTTCTTTCAAAAACAAGGAAATGTATGTGACCCCAAACTTTTGAACGACAGCGTATGTAGTCTTGTTGCCGTGAAGGGCAAGGCCTTTTCACTGAGCTTTGCATTTGACAAATCCTCATTGCAAATGTAAATAGAAAATATTAAATGATAAATAAATATGATTTCAATTGAAATGTTGAAAACAAACCTCAAAGACAAGTGCCTGGCAATTTTTTTACTTTCATAAACCAGGCATTAGAGAAAACATTATTAACACCACTGACCATTATTAAATCAACCACGAAATATCTGGAGGAGTAACTAACCTTTCTGGTAGTGGACACAAGTGAATCTAGTCTTCATTCACAGTGAGGAGGAGGGTTTGGGAGGAAAACAATAGTTGATGGACCACAGTTCCCAATTATTGAACTTCACCTTAACTCATTATGGGAGAACTTCATTCACTTTTTCTCATTATGGGGGTCGCCAAGTCATAATCCAGAACTATAATTAGACACCACCTTCATGCCATTTGGGTAGAGCATCAAGCTGATGTACCAATAAATTAACATGAATATCCCCAATGAAACAACATGGTCCACAAACACCCAGAAGGAGGGTGTCAGTGCCTCTTCTCCCTAAGGGGAATGAAAAGATTTCCCAAGCCCCAACAAATACTTTTACATGTGTACTTCTGAGAGAACCTTGACGGGCTGCATTACCACTAGATATGGCAACTGCACCACCCTTGATTGCAAAGCACTTCAGAGAGGGAACTCACTACCAGGATCCCTGTCATCCAAGAACTCCACAGCAGGCACTTTCAAAGTAAGAGCCTAAAAATAGTAAATGACTGTAGCCACCTAAGCCACAGACTATTCTCTATACTATGCAAGGCAGTCATGGCACGTGATACCAATGCCTTACGTCTGCAACTCACCTTCATAGCTTTTACCTCCAAGCCATTAGACAGTTAGGCCTAAAAGCTCTCTCACACACACATACACGCACACACCTATGTCATTTTGTATCGATTATTTTGGTTTGTTGTGTTAAATATCATGTGCATATTTTCCTTCTGTAATTACATTGTAGTATATACATTATTTATTTACTTCCATTTAAGCTTGTTAATGCTTAATTGGACAAATTGGTGTAATTTAATTTGACAGTTACATTTTTTATGGCATTGTTATGTCTAGCCATTTCCAAAATAAACAACAAAAATACCTACATATACTCATAACTCCGACAACTACTGGATGCAAAGAGGCTAATGAGGTGAAAAAATTTAACCACTCAAATTCAAGCCTCATTTTCATTTGTATCCTAAAACATGGTTCATTCCATCACCCAACCCCTAAGCAGAGCTCCATAGTCACAACTCAGGAAGCCAATATCCCACCATTCGTTATTAAGAGATGGAAGACACATCTGGGCTAGCAATGAAAGATCTTTCCCCTGGGCCACCGGACTGTCTCACTGTGAACATCCACAGGTGCCAAAAGGATGCTGAGCATAGCGTTCATTACTATTCTCCACCATCCATCACAACGTTTATGGGTGCCAACTAAAATAATGCCGAATTATGATACAAGCAAAAGTGGCTATTGGTTTGTCTGAAACTAGTGGATATAAATAAGACCATCTCTGCAACTACCACTGACATTTAAACTGTTCCACCACAACACACTTAAACAACCAATGTAAACTTTTGGAGTGAGAACCAAGAAGCTCACTCCTAAGTCTCATAAATCTCTGGATGGCTAACAACAGTGCCATATCCTATATTATCAGGCTGAGGTAATGTTGGGCGACACCAAAATAACCGAATATATGTGAGAAATTTAAAAGATGTTGGGGTTTCTATTAATAAGATCAATAATTTACACTAGAGAAGGTGATATACATTATACTGACAGATGTGTTGCTCACCATATGAGGTCAAATCTATACCATTCAATTTTAAAGCGGTGATGAAATTGTCAAATTTGGAAGTATTTTGTAAATTGTTCTAGTCATCAGCAGTAGAGCATTGAAAACAATGACCACCAAAAGAGGTGTTAACTTTAGGAGTAGGTATTGGCAAGTAACTTGTGACACACACACACACACACACACACACACACACATCACGATACACATGTTTACGATTCCTCATGACACTTATTGAAGTGCTGAAGAAACCTCAAATAATATTAGGCAATATACTCTAAAGGAGAATTTTTAGCTAATCCCTATGTGTAACCAATAAAAAACGACTCCATTTGAAATTACTTAAACCATCTAAAATGTAACCCTTAAGACCCCAATAGAATTCTAGAATGCTGCTGTTGATTACCGCAAATTCGCAAAATAAATCAAAATTTGGACACATTTCAAACAAACATACATACCTACACAATATACTATAAATTCTTTGTTTTAAAGAGCACATACTTTTATTTGACAACACACCAATGAAACTTGGAATAATATAATTTGTTTTCTCCCATTAACTATCAATTGAAAGAACTTGTGTCTAAGTTCGCATAAAACAATATATTGCAATGATATTGAGCCAGCAGTCAAATTAGGTCCACACAGCTAATATAGTCATAACAAAGTAAGCACAATGTAAATCTCAAGACATACACATTTTTATAAATGATAAGGGGAAGGTGTTTCCCCCCTCGAAGATTTAAGCTTTTCAATAGCTTTTTTCACATTATAGGTCACATTAAAAGTGGAAAAAGACATGATTTAGCTTTGTCTAATTTCTTCACATCACAAAAATGTGGCATTCTAACAGGCATGTGTAGTCTTTTTATATCCACTATAGCAGAGAACAGATTTATATTGGGCAGGCAGACATTAAGAAGCGAGCAGAGGTAAAGTGGGGATTTCCCTATAAGGGACTTAAGAGATAAAATGGTACCAGTGAGTCTTGTGTTGTGTATGCAGTTTGGCCCGGTTTGCCAGATCATAAAGATCACAGTGTTGAGTATTATTACGGGCACTGGTGACAACGTGGAAGGCGTGATAAACTACATGTAGTATAGCGAAATGAATTGATTTATTCAAAGAATACAGTTGGCCTGAGAATCAAACCATGATAAACACCCACTGAAACAACCGGTGGTTTAGCAGCAGGTTCTCCATTTGACACACTGTACATAGGTACTGAAGTTCTCTGAGAACTAGTTTGTTGAGGTTTTGGCAAGGTGAATAATGGCGATTGATGCAGCAATAATGTTTGAAAAACATCTGAGAAAAGGGGTCCAGATATTCAAGCCTGATTTGAACTGGTCCACATTTTGGAGCTTTTTCCAAACCTTCCTCACCCGAATTGGATGAAAGAGGAAATTGAGGCTGTTCTGGGTGGAAATCTCTATATGGAACAGGAGCAAAAGTACCAGCAATGGGAATTGGCTTTGCAGATTTGAACGTGTGGCTGGCCATTACTATGAGGTTATTAAAGCTTTCAACAATTCTGGATTTTTCCGATGTAACAGTGTTTAGACGTGTTATAGGCAGCTGGGAGGAGGCATTTTTATGTTCCATGGACTTAACAGTGTCCCAATGTTTTTGGCCTATCGCCACAGGCGGCTCATTTTTGTTTATGAAAAGCTGCCTTAGATTTCTGAATGGATTGAGTGCACCGGGTGCTAGTTTGCCTAAAGAGTTGCCAGTCAGGAGCTTTTTGCAGGCTTTAGCTATACAGAAGAGTCTGTTTGCATTGGATCGGGTCAGCCAATTCTGTGTTGAACCACGAGCTGCAGCAGTTTTTTTTTTCCTTAGCAGAGCACGTTTATTAAGGACAGTAATGCAAGTGGCATCCTCCACAGAGGGGAAAAAGCTGATTCTATGCTAGTGCTCACTGACCATGGTCTGTGCTGTGTAGCTTGAAGGGTGGAAAATTGTTGATCAAACTGTTGTTTTAAAAAAATATATATGCACCATCTGCCCAGAAAAGTACAATTGAATGATATAGTAGAGCTTTCCAAGACACTACAGGTGTCCACCTTGGCAACAAGCGCAAATAACAATACAACACGATAGCGGTAAGAGAAACAGGGCTTACTCTAAACTTTTCAAGTGGATATTTTTTATGTTTGAGAAAATTCTATTGATGTGTATTCTGCCAGTTCAATATGCACCAACCCTTTTTTCATGTAGAAGACAAAATTCAAAGGATGTCAAAATTGTATATACGGTTAAGCCGAAAATGTTCATACCCATGCCAAATTCTGAGCTATAGTGAATTCGTATTTGACCAAAAGGTTTCTTCTGGCTGGACTGATATAAACAAGTGACAAAACATGGTAAGACATTGTGCTGGAGATACAAATGAATAACGTAACTAATTTTGTTTTTTCACATTTTTACAAAAGAAAGCCATGTCCAACATTATTCATACCCATTCAAATTTGAGAAAATGCAAGTTTCTATACCATTTAAAATGGTCTAGTAATTTCCACCATGAGAGAGCATTTAAATAAACTATGAATTGAGAACAGCTGAACCTACATATATATTATATATACCTATGTCAATCTGCATACATATATACACGCATACACGCATACACGCATACACGCATACACGCATACACGCATACACACATACACACATACACACATACACACATACACACATACACACATACACACAGTAACTTATCTGTTAATTCAATTTCTTTTAGGCACTTCCTAGCAAGGCCACTGAAGAGGTACAACATATGCCTGCAAAGTGCTTCAGCAGGACAAAGCTAATGAGATGCAATAATATACAGTATGCATTTTCTCTTTATTGCTTTCAACTCGGCATGACAGAATTCAATTAAAAAAAATTGTGTCTTTTTGTGGGGGAGGGACTTCAAGCTAAATTAATACACAAAATATTTTTCAAAAAGCATTACTGGGAAAGAACAAATAATTTATGTTTTTTTTTTGAGAACTCAAAGTAATTGTTGTGATGACAGGTGTGCTACCTAATTAACAGGTAACACATTACGTCATATAAGCCATTTAGCTATGAGCAAATGTCTATTGAAATGTTTAGAAAATGGATATTCAAATCATCTGTGCCTTGCTATTTATTGCATGAATAACTTTCAGTTTTTCTAAGAAAATTCTGCCAAAAGGCATCTCTGGAAGGTTATGACAAGTTATTAAGGCATGCCATTTATCAACAGGTAAAGCCTTGCGAGCCTGTTAGCCTACCTCAAAGGAGTCATAATCAGTAAAGGGCAAAGACAGGCACAATGTCTTGTAAACATTTGGAACATATTAAAGTTATTTGCACTCCAACAGAGCATAAATCCTTTCCAGTTAACATTACACAATTTGCCAATGTAGCATTCATTAATAGGTATGAGTCCATACTGCCAAGTACTTTCCAATTATTTGACAATGTACTGTATATGACTATGAAAATACACTCATGCTGTACTTTTCAAATAAAGTGTTATTCATCATATTTAGGGAATAAGCTTACCTTAGCAGATGGACCATGATACACGTATTGCAATTAACAAGTATGCATTTTGGGGAGTTAGATCTAGTCATAATTGAGTCTGTGATTTCTGGGTTAAATCAATAAGATTAGACTGACATTTAGATTCCTGAGGCAGCTTCATTTACTTGCAAAAAGGTTTGCTTGTACATATCAAATCCACTATTTGCGATGCAGCTAGATGTAGGCTAGGGTGGAGGAAATGCATTACAAACGGTTTTATTCGGTGAAAATAACTAGCATCAGCTTTAAATAACGGTAACATGTCTCTAAAATTCAAGAGGGGGCGATACAAGGATAGCCCAGGGACACCAAAACAAAGTAGTCTAGCCAGACCAACACGCTAGCATGCAAATGCAAAATGTTATATCTAGACAACTGTTGTTCGTCTGAATTAAAAACTGAGAGATTGGACTAGTTGTTTTCTCGTTGTGTCTTCTGTTGTCGTACATGCTTAAAATAAACACATACTATTAGAGCACAGGCTGACTTTGATTTGATATCTGAGAGACCCTCCCAACAGTCTCGACCAAATGGCATTCTGATATTGATGTGTGAGGTTGTCATCCAATGTTGAAAACAGAGCCTAAACCCAATACGAATAAATTATTGCAACGATATATTAACAATCACTCAGAATTGTAAACATTAGGCTATCACAAACGCCCTAACAAAGACAAAAGATACATGTGTGCTGGGCGATCTAAGTAGCTTAGCCTACCTTGGAACACAACTCGGAGAAGAACGGTCTATTTCCCATGTTGCAAAAAGGTTCATAGGCACGGGCATGGGACCATCGGACGCACCCGAATTCGAACCGATGCTGCCCGCCCCAACCGCGGCTCCGGGAGCAGCAGACATTGGTGCGGGGGGTGGTCCACAGATTCCGCCGCCGCTGCCTGGATTCAGGAAAGCGGCCCGCACTCCTCCTCTCTCTACGGCCGCCGCCATCATCGCCTCTCCCGGTGTAGCAGCAAGCTATCACACTGTGATGTTCGCTCGCGTAGCCAGCTCTCCGCTATATCACAGCAACTTCAAAATGTAGCAGGCAGTTTAGGTTGGTACATACAGTGGGACCAAGAAGGCATTCGAACACAAATCTGGGCGGGGCGTAGTTCAACAGAATCAGAACGCATATTGAAAGGGGGCAAGTTTCTACTGTCCCACGCTAGGGCTGCGCACAAGCCGTAAATAAAAAAATCTGAGCCAAATATCATAACATCATTTAAATTTAGTTCACAGCTATCATTTGAATTCAGTTATTTATAGATAAAGATCATAATTATTCACCATTTTGTTATCCTTTGGGAATATGTTTTATATTTTCATCAATGTTTTTCCCGAAATGTGATTAAAAGGGCGTTTTTTTCTGAACGAAGTATATTTTAAATTGACTCATATTTAACTTCTAATTTCTTTAGAAGTCTACCTATTTTACCTTAGGGTGGAGATTTTTTAAAATAATTTTAAGCCAATTTCCTGCCGTTTTAAACCTGCAATTCCGGGAGCCTAGCAACTATCATCTAACCAGTGACCAAAAGTTGCTAGATAAAATGTCAGCAGAGTAAAATAGTATTTTTCCTGATCAAATCAGTTAATACTAATTGCTCCCAAGTCATTGCTGAAAATGAAAATGTGTTTTTAGTAAAATACAAGATAAAATAAGGTATTTATACAATTCTTGTAAGGGCTGGGACAGACACCTTTAGGGACCCTGTGCAAGTGACCTACGTGGACAGATGGTATTCAGCCAGGGTTCTGCAATATTGGATAGCTGGCTAGATCTAAAAATTTCAGCTGCCATTGCTGATTGATGATTATTTTTTGGGGGGAAGAAATGCTGATACTGTACAGAAACTAACGTCGAAGACCCTGAAAGATTTTAACCCCCAGAAGTTAGAACGCTGTTTCCAAAAAGTTGGGATGCTGCCTAAAACGCAAATAAAAACAGAATGCAATGATGTGCAAATCATTTATCCCTGTATGTAATTGAAAATAGTGCAAACACAATATCAAATGGTGAAACTGAATTTTTTTTAGGGAAAATGATGCATTTGTAATGATCCCAGAAAATCGGTAAAACATTTTTGGGACAGGGGCATGTTAACCACTCCGTTGCACCACCTTTTTTTTAACAATACTCTGTAATCATTTTGAAAGTGAAATGTTTTCCCATTCTTGCTTGATAAAGGACTTCCGCTGTTTAACAATTCCTGGTCTCTGTTGTCATATGTTTCGTTTCATCATGCTCCACAGGTTTTTAGTGCATGACAAGTCTGGACCGCGTGCAGGCCAGTTAATCATCCAGACTCTTCTATTACTGAGACATGGTGTTGTAATACGTGCAGAATGTGCTTTGACATTATCGTTCTGAAATAAGAAGAGTCTTCCCTGAAAAATATGTTGTCTGGATGGCAGCATATGTTGCTCCGAAACCTGTAATCATTGTTCAGCATTAATGGTGTCTTCAAAGATGTGCAAGTCACCCATGCCATGTGCACTAATGCACCCCTATACCATCATGGATGATGGCTTTTGAACTGTGGACATATAACAAGCCGGATGATCCCTCTCCTCTTAATTCCCAGAGGACACAACGTCCATTACTCCCCAAAATAATTTCAAATTTTGATTTGTCAGATCACAGGACAGTTTTCCACTTTGCCTCAGTCCATCTTAAATGAACTTGGGCCCAGAGAGGGCAACAGCATTTCTGAATTGAGTTTAGATATGATTCTTCTTTGCATGGTAGATTTTTACTTACGAAGACAACAGTAATCACATGTGTTCCTGAGCCCATGCAGTAAGTCCAATACAGAATCATGTCTGTTTTAATGAGAGTTTTAAATATTTACTCCTTAACCACTTTCCTCTTCAATAATTAAAAACAAAAAATTATACAATATGTTACGGGGGAGCCACGAGTGGGCCCAAGTGCACGACACCAGACACAATCAGTGAACTCAATGGGTGTTATAATGGAGGCTGGAGTGGAAGAACTGAGGCCGGCTGGAGAGGTGAGGGCTGGGCAGGCAGGTAGGTAGGCAGGGCGAGGCAGACAGGGCAGTAGGTAGGCAGAGCAGGTGGACTGGCAGACGGGCAAGTGGATGTGCTTGAGGGCCAGGTAAGGTGGATCCTGGAACAGAGGAGAAACAAGGTTAACAGAGAGGAAACAACTGCAACAGGTTTTCTTGAACTAGGGTTTGGAGTGGCCGTTACCCATACCCATACCCATGCCCATACCCATACCCATACCCATACCCATGCCCATACCCATACCCATACCCATACCCATACTCATACCCATACCCATACCCATACCCATACTCATACCCATACCCATACTCATACCCATACTCATACCCATGCCCATGCCCATACCCATACCCATACTCATACCCATACCCATACTCATACCCATGAACTGCAATGATTAACCACTGATAGAAGTTTCACTAGTTTGTCATGGCAGTTCAATCATCAGAAGACAATATATTTAGGCAGGCATGTATGGTTTTCAGAATATAAGGCAGTAAACAAATATTCAACATAAAATAAAAAAGGCAGCCTTAAATAACCCTGTTGTGCAATAACTTATGTAAACAATGCCACTGAGCAAGAGAGGACATTCATTGTATATTTGTATCGGTATGCCTATATGAAAATATCTGCATTCTTTTTAATCCTCTGCTCATTCATTCGGGTTTTTCCTGTTAATTGTCTGTATGTATGTATAAGAAAAAATAACACTTGATTTAAAATTCTGCTTATAAAAAATTAATTACATTGTTTATTTAAGAATTCTTGTTTCTGGCCACTGGTTGATATTGTGGCACTACCAAGCCAGTCCTTGTCCTCTCAAATTGTGTACTACAGTAGATCTTGTATGTGCCAATATATGTCTCGTAATCATTGAAACAACTCACTTTTAAACTTGATATTTCAAGAATGACTGAGATACATGTTACATACAACTCTTGGAGTATCCTATACTTTGAAACACCTTAGATTTTTTTCCAGGAAACTATGCTGTGAAGAACTTTATATATTTATAACTTTATATGTGTTACTCAAAGAAGCATATGAACAACATACCTACTCAAAAATGGTTCTTTGAGGAACATTTTTAATAATAATAAATTTAAAGAATTTATAGGCTTTTTCCTATAAAGAACCCTAAACGGCCCTCTAAGAATCTTTCATTTTTAGTCGGTATGGTAATGATTCTTCTTATAGATTAAGTACTTATAAAGAACATATTCAACCCAAGATGGGAAGGTTAAAATATTTTCTTTAGTGTGCAGAAATCCCAGACAGCACCTTTAATTATTTTTGTGTTTGGTTGAATTAGCTTTGTATTAGAAATTTTGCAAATGCTCCAGCTTGGTATATTCCAAACCAGTCAAAAGTTTGGACACATCTACCCATTCAATGATAAATACGTTTTAATTTGCATTGTCAGTTCAAACAGAAAACCCAAGTGGTCATTTGTCAGTGGTGTATCAGCTGACGTTGTGGATCGTACATATCACAATATCCGATTCCATAATGACTAATTACTCATCAGGTCACTCACTCAGTTCTTATGTGTCCTAATATCACAAGCAGGCGGGTGCAAAAACCACCCCAGACCCCTGCCTCCACTTGTTTGGTTCTATGTTTTTTGTGGGGGGATCGGCTTTACTTACTTTGCTCATGGCCTAAAGGGATTACTATTAATTATATTATGAGTTGATATCTTTATTAATAGGATCCTATACACAATCATGTGATGGCAGGGAGTTAGAACACAATGTAACTCTTATACTTATATTTGTTGTACATATATCCAATAAGCTCATTGAGAAAATGCAAAGAGTTTCCAAAACTCATTTAAAAAACAGCCTCAACTCTTTTAGTGTAATATGGCCCTCTAGTGGCAGTCAAATATATACAGCTCTGGAAAAAATTAAGAGACCACTGAACCTTTGCCTTTCCTTTCCAAAAAAGTCAAAAAAGTCTTTGAATGAGGAACAGAAGGGTTAAACTTAAGAGACCACTGTAAATTGAATGTTTCTGTTCCTCATGACACCATAAGATCTGTCATGAGAATGAAAATGACATCCAAATGTATGTTTAAATAATTTAGCCCAATTTTCTTCATAGAATCACTTCCAAAATCCCCCTGAAAACCAAATGTGTCTAGATGTAAAGTCAAATATGAAGGTAAATAAATTGCTTTCTTTAATTGGTTGCAAATATTTTGAGTCTGATTCCTCTCTCAGTTTCTTGTTAGGTTCTGACCCCACTAGGGAGTTTATTCCTTCAAACTGCATCATTTTCTTGTTGTTGCTCTTTGTTGGTTCATGCTTGGTATCTGACAACTGCTGATGTAGAAACTGTTTAATAACATGCTCCTGCCTACTCCTCTCTTACAGTTGGTAGACAGTGCTGCTTGAAAGTATGTGAAACCCTTGTACAGTTACAGATTTTTCGTGTGTTCAACATGACATATTCACTAAATCACAACAAAGGACATATTGTGTAGAAAAATACATCCCTTCTTAACTTTTCCCGAGAACACATGGACAAACCTGAAGGCTTCTGAAGCTCCATTCTCTGGACAGGTGAGAAAAAAATGGACCTTTTTTGTCACAATCCAAACCAGAATGTTTGCCAAAAACCCAAAGAACCTTCCCAAAAGCCATGCATGGTGGTGGGATTGTCAAGATTTGTGGCTGCGTTTCCTCCTCTGCAGTTGGTTGACTGAACATCATCATAGAAACCATGAATTCTGAGGTACACCAGGAGATTCTTGAAATGAACATAAAGAAATCAGTCAAGGGGCTAAAGCTGTGTAGAATGCATCTTGCAACAAGACAACAACCCTAAGCATTCAAGCAAATCTAACAAAGAATCGTTCAGGAGAAAAAACATTTTTGTTCGGAATTGGACAGGTCAAATTCCTGACCTTAATACAATCTAAATTCTGTGGTAGGAACTAAAGTGCAGTACACGTGTTTGTCGGCAGTACACGACAAACACGCCACAAACCTCACACAATTGTCTGAGTTCAATTAGGAGGACTGGGCAAAACCCCCTAAAAAAAGAGGCCAGAGACATTATTAATAGCTGTAGATGTTGTGGGGGATATTTCTTTGAAATGCATAAATAGCCTTATACTTATGAAAATATTAATGTGCAATGTATAATCATGTAGTTTTATTAGAAACATATTAACGTGGAATCGACACTCACAGGTAATTACTTCTAAGATAGACATTGTCTGTATGTGTAATTCGTCCTATGTTTTTAGTAAAGAGTGGTTGATTTTCCACAACAACGTTTATTCAAAGCTATCGCTGCTAATGGAGTATCCACAAGCAACTGTATGAAGTGTGTTCACATAATTTTGCAAACAAAGTTTTTGTCAAATAAACCACTTTTGTTAAATAAACAGTTAAAACAAAGCATTAAAATCCGACACAATTCTGTAGTGGAAATAATTGTATGGGCTCTGGAACACTACCACAAACCATTGTCTGTGAACACAGAAAGTCACTGCATTCACAAATCCAAGTTAAAACTCTACCATGCCAAGAATAATCCATTCATAAACAAGATCCAGAAACGCTGCCACATTCTCTGGACCTGAGTTCTGTACAGAGTTCTGTACAAGTGGAAAACTGTCCCACCGTCTGACAAATTAAAAAAAAAAATACTTTAGGGAAACATGGATGCCGTGTCCTCTGGGCTAAAACGTAAAGGGACCACTCGGCTTGATATCGGTGCACAAATCAAAAGCCAAAATCTGTGATGGTATGGGGGTGCATCAGTGCACATGTCATGGGTGACTCGCACATCTGCGAAGCCACCATTAATGCTAAACAAAATATACAGGTTTGGTAGCAACATATGCTGCCATCCACACAACATATTTTTAGGGAAGGCCTTGCTTATTTGCAAGAGAAAACGAAACCACATTCTGCACATATTATAACAGCACAGCTACTTATTAAGAGTCTGGGTGCCAAATTTGGCCTGCCTGCAGTCCAGACCAGTCACCCAGTCCAGACCCGTCACCCCAATCATTTGGCACATTACTGTATGAAACAAAAAATACAACAAAGGATTACTGTAAAAAAAAAAAAAAGTTGAGCAGCTGAAGCCCTTTATCAAGCAAGACTACAGCAATTGATGTCCTCAGTTCCCAAATGCTTACAGAGTGTTGTTAAAGAAGAGAAGATGCAACACATTAATGAACATGCCCCTGTCCCCACTTTTTGGAAATGTTTTGCTGGCATCAAATTCTAAATAAGCATATATTTTTTCTAAAACAATAACATTTCTCTTGTTTAACATTTGATATGTTGTCTTTGTACTATTTTCAATTAAATATATGGACAAAATGATTTGCACATCAGTGCATTCTGCTTATATTTGCATTTTACGCAGCATCCCAACATTTTGGAAATGGGGTTGTATTTAAAAGAATTATAACCATTCTAGTAGGGTTCATATACTTTCAACAGCACAGTACATGTTGTAATTTAATGCTGGACATCATCCTCCTGTATTCAATCTAGCAGCTAGGAAGTCAGGTGGAGAAGCATAGCAAAAAATGACCCAGGACTTGTGCCCAAAAAGACAATTCCTATTATGTCTTGCGCAGAAAAGTAAACTATTTAAAATTCCTAAAAAACACTGTTTTATATATTCTGAAAATAAATATCCTTCAAATTCTTCCAAGAATTCTCTTAGACAAAAATCGACAGAATTTTTTTCTTGATCCATTGACATATTTATTAACATTTTGTGTTCATGCTGTACAATGTATGAACTTTTGACACATGAACACACTGACTCAAGGTCACTCATGCACTCTGGACCTAATCACAGTGCTCAGTGGCTGGGACCTCTGCGTTCAATATGCCGGATGAAACTGGATTTCTGGCACCTTTTATTATTCTTTCAGAAGACAAAAACACATAAGCCATACAAAGACTTGAATGTGTTGCTGTCATTGCATGTCAACTGATGTTAACTGCCCTAATTGTTCTGTCTCAAAGCGGAGTAGTAGGATTTGACAACATTCAGTTAGTGATTGTTTTATGTATTCAACTAAAGTTGTAGTTAAATCAATAAGTCAAATAAAATATTTTTGCTAGTTATTCATCTCATAAGCTATTAATTTTGGGACATGATGCATGCAACAATAAGGTCAGTGGAACAAGTGCCTACACACTTCAAGAATTAGCTACTGTATATACTAGCTACAGGAGTTAATTTGTCAGTTAGTGTCACGTCCTCCCTCCCTTGAGGTGCCTTGTTGTGCTTCCCCCGGTTGTTGGGGTAACGAATTGGGAGTGTGGCGTCACTCCTCGGGATAGAGCTGGCACCCGCTGTCCCCAGTTGACGATCACTCACCTGTTCAAGCTTGGCTCATCGCCGGCTGTATTTCTGAGGAGCCCTGATGACCCGTCCCTGCCGGATCGTTGATCCACAGTCGTACGTATTACGTGTGTCCCAGTTTATAGCTCAAATCCGCTCAGTTAAACGCCCAGTCAGGATTGTCTGTTGCTTACCTTGTTCTCCTTCAACCACTGGATTCCACGAGAATGACCATTGCCAGCCTGTGTACCGATCTCCAGCCTGTCCATGACTACCTGCTCCAGCCCTCGAACCAATCCCACTACAGCCTCCACAGCTCTCAATAAATACGCATTGTTGCACCTCACTCCTCCGGTCTGTGTTTGGGTTCTTACCATTGCTGACAGTTAGCATACTGCTAATGGCATTGCACCAATCTTGCCAAATGTGTGGATCAAGTGCTGGGTATTACGTTATTTGTTAGCGCCTTCATCATAAGAATTAAGTGGATTTACATTCAATTCTGTCAGAATGCTTTCTGATGAATACATTAATTGGTTACAACAAGAAACAAGCTTGTGGATTATTTTCTAAGAAAATTGCAATATACCAATTTCATCAATACTTTTATATACTTAAAGTTACATATGCCACACAAACATTTAATATGTCTGAAGTCCCAAACTTGATAAAACTACCATAAAAGAAACTGTGAGATACAGTATTACAAATTGTTTTTCAAAATTGTAAAAAAAAAAGCAACCATTTTGCTAAAGAAATACTTTGATTAATCTGTTTATAAAGGGTATATGGAACTTTGTATTAAACTTGTTTTTCCATGAGTATTGTATTATGAACATGTATTTTCTAATTAGTTGATAGCATGTCTTCAATTTTGATTACAGTCCATAGTGTTTAGTAAGATGTTATCTGAAAAGAATGTAGCACAATATAGGAGTTTAAAGTTATAATTGACCATAAGCCCTGCAGAATATCTACAAAAACGTAATCATTGGCTACATAGAACATATGAACTCATGCCACATGCGATTATTGCTGCAGTAAATCCCGAACATTTTCTGTAGATATCACAAGAAAACTGTGTGTATGTGTGTGTGTGTGTGTGCATGCACGTTTTTTGTGTGTGCTTATTCATTTCTTTAATATCTGTAAGCAATCTCTTGCTACTTCAATGTCTGCCAACAGATGGCATGATTATCAAAGTGTTTTCTTTGCTGAGAGGAGTTACTCCATAGCATAAATGTCATTAAAGTCTTTGCATATGTGCCATACTGGCTCCTTTGACAGTATTGGCATCCCTTTTGAGGGTTTGCTCATTTTCATATAATTTATATACTTCTCCTTATTCCAGTTGTCAGTATACAGACTTAATGGGTTCATACTGTCAACTAAAGTGAGTTATCTGAAGAGGTATAAAGCCAGTATTAATTTTCATTGTTTTCACACACAATGCTAATGCTTTAATTTTGCAAAACAATAAACTACAAGTCTATACAAAAGTCACAAAACTCAGTTAAGTAAATAATGTCAAACTAAGAAACAATATTGGTCACAGCTGGTACAAAACAATGCCCATAAAGGTGAAAATATACAAAACATGTTTGCACAAATGTTCAAATGTTCAATCAGCAATCAGTCCTTATTCATGCACAAAATAGATATATTTTGCGTTGCCATTAGCAAGAAAGGACCAAGTGGATGGCATGAGGGGTTCAGATGTATAGTAGTGGAGTTATTCAAAACGAAAAAAACAAAGAACAAAATAATTAAATGAAATAATCAACACAATTATTGACCATGTAGTCAATCAAGGCTTTTCCATGAGAAAGGCTTAGCAATTGGTCCAGCCTGATGTTAGTAGGTCAACTGTGGTATCAATAATAAGAATATTGAAGATTGACAATGGGTAAATTACAATGCTACGTACTACACCTACATACATGTTATATATAGCACACTATGTAAGTATGAATATAGTGTATGCAGGACAACATCTGTGTAACATGTATATGTTTTCCTTTGTTTTGCAGTACATATATTTGGTATATAACATTTCATTCTCTGTATATACAGCATCACTGAATTTGTTAATAACAAAATGGAAAAAGGTCAAACTAAGTGTAATGAGCTAAGCAGTACCCTTTTTTTTGCAAAACAGTAAGTCATTTGTCATTGCTTTCGAAAACAATCAACACATCTCTTTTGAAAAAGTCTTATTTGCATAATGATTCAATCAGCAATCATATCCTTTTCATGCCCAAAGCATTCCCCTATGAGTTACTATATATACAATCTTTTTCAAATTGATTTGTTTCTATTCTGATTTGTTTGCTTGATTTATCTAATTTTTATTCTCAGTATATACTGCATTTGCAAAGGACAAAATCTAAAGACTGTAAAGCCTTTTCTTTATGGATACAGTGGGGCAAAAAGTATTTAGTCAGCCACCAATTGTGCAAGTTCTCCCACTTAAAAAGATGAGAGAGGCCTGTAATTTTCATCATAGGTACACTTCAACTATGAGAGACAAAATGAGAAAACAAAATCCAGAGAATCACATTGAAGGATTTGTAATGAATGTATTGGTAAATTCCTCGGTTAAATAAGTATTTGGTCACCTACAAACAAGCAAGATTTCTGGCTATCACAGACCTGTAACTTCTTCTTTAAGAGGCTCCTGTGTCCTCCACTCGTTACCTGAATTAATGGCACCTGTTTGAACTTGTTATCAGTATAAAAGACACCTGTCCACAACCTCAAACAGTCACACTCCAAACTCCACTATGGCCAAGACCAAATAGCTGTCAAAGGACACCAGAAACGAAATTGTAGACCTGCACCAGGCTGGGAAGACTGAATCTGCAATAGGTAAGCAGCTTGGTGTGAAGAAATCAACTGTGGGAGCAATTATAAGAACATGGAAGACATACAAGACCACTGATCATCTCCTTCGATTCAGGGCTCCACACAAGATCTGCCCGTGCAACACCGCCCGGGCAACGAAGGAGTGGCTTCGTAAGAAGCATTTCACGGTCCTGGAGTGGCCTAGCCATTCACCAGACCTCAACCCCATAGAAAATCATTGGAGGGAGTTGAAAGACCGTGTTGCCCAGTGACAGCCCCAAAACATCACTGCTCTAGAGGAGATCCACATGGAGGAATGGGCCAAAATACCAGCAACAGTGTGTGAAAACCTTGTAAAGACTTACAGAAAACATTTGACCTCTGTCATTGCCAACAAAGGGTATATAACAAAGTATTGAGATTAACTTTTGTTTTTGACCAAATACTTATTTTCCACCATAATTTACCAATAAATTCATAAAAAATGTGATTTTCTGGATTTTCTCTCATTGTTGAAGTGTGCCTATGATGAAAATTACAGGCCTCTCTCTTGCACAATTGGTGGCTGACTAAATACTTTTTTGTCACACTGTATATGATTTTCAGTGATATTCTTTTTTGGTCATCTTCTGTCAAATCATTTTAGAAAGAACCAAATACAGCCTGCTGTGATGTTTTCTTGCCTTTTAGGGTACATAGTATATAATAAAAATATTAACAAATGGGGCACACATGTTAACCCATGTTAACCATGTCAGGGTATATAGATAGCTGTAGTAATGTTACGTTTTGATTGAAGTAATTACTTTTGTCATGTTGTGTAACATGGGGCTATATTCCCCGTTCAGATCAATGTCTATTTACTGAAACAAAAGAAGTTTTTTGTGTGCGTTGGTGGTATATTGTAGAAGGCTATGCTTTGGGTAATAGGTTATAAAGTAAAATAAATGGCTACAGTTGACTGAATTAGATTGTATTTCATAAAACATATTAATAAGGAATAAATACAGTGACATCTCTGCCGGAGCTGAACTTTATATCACTAATATAGACAAAAATCGTCCATTGGATATGCAATATGTGTTGTAGATAAATCTAGTTTGGCACTGGAAATTGGACACGTAAATAAACAACATTTGGCCGCTATTGCGACCCGTAGAACAAGGAAGTAGTCCAATAGAAAGTTAAGTGCCATGGAACAAACTGGAAGAGAGGGAGCATGTTTTATATTGATGGAGTGTCCCTGGGCGGAGTTTCCTTGCGGCGGGCAGCTGAGGTATGGATTGGAAGAGGGGGAGAGTGTTCTATAATGGCAGAGCTTCCCTGGACAGAGCTTTCCTGCTGCGGAATAAACTGGAAGAGAAAGTGCATGTTTTACATTGATGGAGCTTCCCTGGGCGGAGCTTCTTTGAGGTGGACCGCTGAGGTATGAATTGGAAGAGGTGTCTGTGTTCTATAATGGCAGAGCTTCCCTGGGCGGAGCTTCCCTGTGCAGAGCTTCCCTGCTGTGGCCACAGATTGAGTTTATTGCGAAATCTCTGTCAATGAAATCTGGCAACCTTGCATACAGGACCACACAGATCCTGACATCATGGAGATGAGTAACGTCGGAAAAACATGTGAATCCAATACATTTTTTCATTAGTTGTCAGTTATAATCATCAAAATTAAAAGGAATGAACACCTGAAATATATCAGTCTGTGTGAAATGACTGTATACATTATGCAAGTTTCACTTTTTTTCACTGTTTTTGATGATATTCTAATTATATGACCAGCACCTGTATACACTTTGACAAATGCTTAATGAGCTTAACGATTAACACAACTGACTTTACCCATCATAATCACAAATTTAAGAATGTTTTACTCCTTTATGTGCAAAGGTTTAAAACATGTTTTATTTGAGTTAACAATACTTGAATCATTGATTCACCTACTCATTTTTAGAATGGTTGTATTTCTCCAGGCCCTTACATCACAATGAGTGGCATAGATGCCATTTGGTTGAAAAACAAATGACTGGATGTGCCTTCAACATTGTGTCTCATGGGCTCTCTAACATCATGACACTATTGGACATTTTGATTGCTGTTGGGTGCCCCAAATCAATACAAAACACCTTTGCTGTCACTTTACAAGACAGATGCACCAATACACCGGTGATGCTAATTAGTGCTAAATGCTAACTGTGTGCAAAGTCCAACCGTAATGCAATAAAGATTTGGTTTATAATGATACATGGGACACTCAACATGATTCATGAGATCTCCTTTTCCTTTAGTCTTGCACAGTGTTTCTCAAACTCCCATAGCTTGTTTTCCCAGTGTTAGCACACTTGATTGAACTGATTCACCAGTAACCATTCTGAAGTTGGCTCACTAATTGCAACCAGGTTGTATTATGACAGCTGATATTAAATGAAGTGCTCTAAATTAGTTAAATTAAGCCTTTTCTACTGCACCGAATAGATCGCATAAGTGGTCCGGTCTGAAATTTGGAGTAAACGAGATTAGAGAACAAAAAAGAAGGAGAAATAATTTGATGAAATTGCTGTGTTCAAAAGCATGTGACCATTCCAAATTAAGACTTGATCCCAAATAACACTGTGATATAGAGATCTGAAATGTTTTTATTGGTACTGTATATGCAGTACACAACACTCCCTAACCGTACTTGTATAGTATTTTAGATTTTCTTTTTTTTTATAAATACCTATTGTAAATTAACAGTGTCCATAATTAACATTAGAGCTTTTTTGCTCAGTCATTTCTGCTGTTTCAGCATTTCCCATGATGACTTAAGTTAACGTATTAAGAGTAACTGAATCATTATAAAAGGATGCTTGAGATTTGTCTCCACTTTTTAACCATTTACAAATGCACTTCCAAATACTAATAATCCTTATGTTGGTAAGATAAATTCTCGCCTCTTCAATGTATCTTAGCCGTTTGCAGTTTTAGATGTTGTTAATTTACTGTTAGATGATTTGAATGCTAACTTGAAGCTTAGAGTCATTTGCTGGGTACATTCTTAGCAACATTTATGAGAGATGATATTCAAAGCTCGAGACATATTCAGGTCAGCGAATGGTGGGTATGAATACCAAAACATGCAACGTTGCTCAAGGATTCAAATGACTGTCCGTTTACCATGTCATGGACAGAACTACCAATTTGTTTGCCTTGCCAGTTCAGAGATTTGATGAAGCAACTCTTTCTCTTACTGGTGTTGTGATCTGCTGCCCCTAATTTTGCATCAGCTGATATTATTGTAGTCATTTACATTTACATGTTTGTCATTTAGCAGACAGTGATCCAAATCTGTTATGATTTGGATCCTTCCAAAAGATTGAATGACTCTGAAAATCCTATAAGGTTAGGCAGCCCAGCAGGTATACTATGGGATGGTTCCTAATTATTATAGGTATTGTTTTTAATGAAGGATTTACAAATGATGAAATAATCAATCAATCAAATGTATTTTAAAAAGCCGCTTTTACATCAGCAGTTGTCACAAAGTACTTTCACAAAACACCCGGCCTTAAACCCTGGGAGCAGACAACAGCAGTGCTGTCACCAATCAGATGGTGTTTATAAACTCTTTACGAAAGTTACCCTATTATTAAGTGCTACCCATTTTTATATTGCTCTATAAGTGTGAATATGAATATTTTATGACAACTATATTGCAATGGAGTTCTTAACTGTTGTCTAGTATGGCAGCCTTTCGCCTATTTTGAGCACACATTTTGAAAATGGGACAAAAGGTATACAGTATGGAATAAGGGACAATTTAGGACAAACCATTGTCCTAGTCAGTTTAATCAGTACTCCATAGAGTAAACAGAACTGAAGCAATTATCTACCTAGCATGTCTGTCAAATCTGTTGTCTTTAAAATGTATTTGTTTCTTAATATGAGGTGTGCACTGAATTTTAACAGGATAATAGGAGCCACTGATGGAGCCTAATAATTAAATAAATAAATATATTATTTTAAGTGGCACGTTATTATAAAATCTTTTCAAAATAATGGTATAATCTTTCATAGTAATACATTGTATTTCCCAATGGCCTTTTTCATAATATCGTCAGTTATTTCATAATTGCATGGGATATGTCATAATTTCATTACATATTTCACAATGTCATGGTGTATTTCATCATTTAATGGTGTATTTCATCATTTAATGACATATTTCATCATTTAATGACATATTTCCACATGAATGCCGTATTTCATAGCATATTTCATGATCACAAGGGATATGTCAATCAATGTAAGTGGGCCACATACAATTATATATTTATTTAATAAATTATATATTTATATATTTCATTATTTACTTTTGACTCCTTTGGTCCTCCATAGCCACCGAGGCTAGGCAGTGTGCAGTTGCCAAAGTTGCTCACGGATTGCTGTGTTGAAATACACAAGCAATCCCACAAGGGATGAAAGTAGTTTAAATGCATATCACAAAATCTATCATGCACTGCAACCAAAAACACATAGCATTTTCCGTTTGCCACATGCAAATGTTTGCTTGCATGCACAAATGTACCCACAGGAGGACAGTGATGCCAGAGACATGTGAGATATGAGATTGCATGTATTGTTTCACCCACTGTCATTCCTTTGAAGCTCTTGCTCTGGGCACTGTTGCATGCTGGGAGGATGGAGTCGTTACTTAAAAACATCAGAAGGGGGTCTCCCAGGGAGTCAGTGCTCAGTTTCTTGGTGTGTGCGCTTGGAGTCGGACTAACACCTTTCAAATGTACACTTACGCTTGCTTTATTTGTATGGGGCATGGAAAACAACAAATGCATAGCAGAGAAAAACATGCCAAGGTTCATTTTGACCCAAAAATCATTCAAGTAATAATGTGAAATGATTGGCTAAGCTTCCTGCCAGGGCCATCATCCAACCTGGTCTTTTGGGGCTCCTGCACCAGAGGTTTTTTGGTCAGCCCAGAGTGTTTGCGAGCTAACATTAACGCAACTATGATAATCTGGAGAAACATGCACAATGAAAGCTGATGAGTTTTTATCAGCCTGCACTTCATTTTAATTGTGCAGTGTTGTATAAGAAAATGAGA